>VWYK01092094.1:186957-212831 GCA_013399775.1 Semnornis frantzii | reverse complement strand
CCGCTCGGCCTTGAGCCGCAGCGGCTCGCAGACCGGGATGGGCCTGGCCACCGCTCGACCCTGGCAAGCCCGAGGCCGCCTCTCGCTCTCCGAATGGCGGCGGCTCTGACTGCGGGCCACGGCCCCACGGGCCAGGACCAAGCCCCAGTGGAAGTTGGCAGACAGCCCTGCGGCGCCGCGATCGGCCTCCGGCGCAGCCCGGACCGGGGAGGAGGTCGATGGCCGCGGGCTTTGTCTAGGGAATGCGGGGCCAACTCCCTCCCGCGGTTGCGGGAAGCGCTGCGGCGGCCCCGGGCGGCTCCCAGGCGCGGAGGGTGTGGGGCCCTCCCGGCTGGGACGGCCGGGTCGCCGGGCCGAGGTGGCCAGATGTATTTATGTTTTCTGGCCGTGTTGTCTGGGGCTTTCCCGTGCTTTCCAGCATTCTTCATGCCTGAACACGAACATAAAGTACTTGCACGCTCCGAGATAAGACTGCATCCCGCTCATCATCTAAGTAGCTCGGTGCGGCCCTCGGTGCGACCCTTCGATTAACACTGAGAAAATTCAGCCCTTCTGGCCACTCAGTCCCGAGAAGAAAAGCTGGAATGTTGTATACTTAGTGTCTGAAGGGGAGATATTTCAATAGCAGTCCCACCCTGGGTGTGGGAAGTTACGGTTAATACACTATCAGATGCACCGTAGCTCTTTGAAACAACCAGCAGTAAGTCAGGACATAGGAAAATGGAAACTGTGCAAAAAATAAAGCATGGTAACAGACTGTGCTCTGGATTCCCCACATGCTCTGCTATACATGGCAGCTTCGTGTTCTGATACACAAAATAGCAGAAAACAAAACGCAAACTGAGCATATTTTACCTCCTCAAAGATGACATGGCAAATGTATTTTTCAGAATTAACATAGCCTAGCTGTTTGTAGAGCTCACAGTCACCACAGTGAAAGGAACAGATGGACAAATCCCTTTTTCTACCATTAATTTGCCTAACTACTCTTCATACTGAAGGACCAACCAGCATTTGGGAAGGCACTTGTGTCGATAATTAAAATCTCAACCATATGAGATAAGCTGAGTGCAAAATGACAAGCACTTTATCGTCTGAGAACGAAAAGACATAGAGCCAGCCTGCTTTATGGGGCCAAATGGGAAGGTCAAGGCTGGTAAGAAAAGCTAAGGAAAAATTATTGGAGTCCACACACTAATTACAAGACAAACAAAATTCTTTTTCTGTGTAGAAGGTGAAACCAGATAGAGAAAACATGTAGAGCTCAGCTGTTAGTAGTTTTCTTTTCAGGTTGTGTCTGAGGGCCACACAGGATTTTGCCTGAACAGGTATAATCATAGAATCACAGAATAGTTTGGGTTGGAAGGGATCTCCAAAGGTGGTCTAGTCCCACTCCCCTGCAGGGGCATCCTCTGCTAGATCAGGTTGCTCATGATCAAAGATATTCCTGCTATTTTCATTTTGGATTGAGTGTAGTTTGTTCAAAATTCTAATAACACAAAAGGAAGTCAAGGAATAGTTGCAAGTTTTTGTGCAAATAGATGTTGGTGTGGATATTTCGTCACCAATAGTATGGTAGTTCTGCAGAGAAAGCATGAATTGCTGTGAGGCACTTGGGACATGCAGTTGCACCTCTGGATATTATCCTGCCCAGTGAGATCCCCAGTATGCCCACCAGTGAGGCTACAGGGGCTCAAACACAGTGTGACTGCCCCATACTGGAGTGGCTGCAGGGCTGGGAGCTGGCGTGGGAAAGAATGTCCACACCGAGACAGCAGTCTGCTTGCGGAGCTCTGCGAGAACACATTGGTGCTTGTTATTCTGCATATTTGGTCCAAAGCTCTTTAGCTAGATACTTTGTTCTTCTCTCACACACACTCTATATAATCCATGTATGTATATTTGTGTATATATAAACACTCAGGATGGGCCAAAGTCAATATTTGCTGCCTGACCTCTGTATCAGGGTGTACTTGCAATGCACTTATGAAGTACAAAAGACAAACCAAGACTAATCAGATTATCTGTTTTGAAAATTGTCTTCCTTCTCAAAATAAGTTTCAGGAGAGGCAGGGACTGGGCTTTTTGGTCAGAGTTTCTGTACTTGTGGCCTAGGACGAGTCACGGAGACTCTATTGCTCTATTTCTATCAGCAGATTAATGTTTGTCTACATATCTCTTGGGGGCATGGCTAGGATTAATTAATTCTTACTCTTTATTACCTGTTAACTGCCTGAAATGTGTGGGATGTAAAACACTTTGAAGATCAGAAGTGTCATTTCACAAATTAAGTGGTGTAATGAATTGACTATTCCATACAGGTACAACTATCCTGTATAGTTGGAAATGATTCTTTGTGGGTCCTAAACCCTACAGTCCTAACAGCTAGAGAGTTTTCTTTTGGCACAAGGTGCTACTGAACTGTATGTTGTACTGAGGAGACCAGAGCACTGTATTTGATGGCCCAAGGAATGTAGAAAAGCCCTAACTGGATCTACATTTGCATTGTCTGGGTTATTTCCTATATATTCCTATGCATTAAAGTATTTTGTACAGTTTACCAGTTTGTCTCTCTTAACTGGGATCTCACTAATTCCTTGCAGTCAATGGTGGTGGGTTTTGCCATCACACAATGATACAGTATGATGAATTCCCGCTCTCTCATGATTCATCTTTGCGTGGGAACGAGTATGAGATGCTGACAAATTGTGTCAGGCATCAACATTTTGATTTTTATCATTACTACCCAGGACTGTACTATCAAAGTCTTATCACTGTCAGTGAAAGTCTACGCAGATTTCTTTCATTCTCCTTTGATAGATGGGAAAGGGAGATGAAAGATGAGGTTATTCACTGAAGGTCCCACAGGAAGCAGAAGTAGGAAACAACCATGAAGTCCAACCACTGTGTGATGCTGAGCCCTTCTTCCTCCTTAAAGAGTCTGATGAAATGTAGCAAGTTGCCATTTTCAGATTTGCTTCCACATGTCTCTCTTCCTGAAAGCTAACAAGGCTGTAGCGACATGTTGGAGATTTCCCTGCCCCCGTATGATGCACAGCACTCACATTTAGATGTGGTTTTGAGGAATGCCAGCTCCTCTTCTCTAACTCCCACCAGTGATTTTTAGGCTGACTCCAATCTAATACAATCTGTCCCTTAAAAAACATACCAGAGAAGTGGGTGTCAACCTCTACCACCCAGACACAGGACTGCAAAGCTGTGTCAAAGCAATGTTAAACCAGGCAGAGTTTGTTTTTCTGGCATGACCAAGAGAAAGAAATCTACTGCACAGAGGTCTCTGTGGTTGAGGAACCCCATCAGACGTAAGGGTATGCAGAGCTGGCTGACTATGAACAGAGAGAGTGAACATCTGTCTAGTCCTGCCTGTGCCTTCAGCATGTCCTTCAGTATATCTCCAGGACCACACCTCCCTACCCCCAGTGCTTTGGCACACATCTCTGCAGGAAAGGCTGGCATGGGAAGTTTCAGCGTCTGAACTTCCATCAATTGAAGAGTGTATCACTTGTGAAGACCATGTTAATATTTCTCTCCTGACCTCTCCAAGCTCAGCTCCTACTCCTATGGACTGCTTTTGCAGGCTCTTTATGTCTTTTCTTAATACTAAAAGGAATGGTGATATTTCAACTTTCTTTTAAACGTTTCTGCAAGGCTTCGTGGTTTCTATTCTCAGTTGCTTTAGAAAGGGTTCACTGGAAAGGCTAAAAATTGCTACTTAATGTGCAGCATCAGAAATGATTGTAGAAATCTCCAGAAATAGTGGATTCTACTGTAGAAACCCACAAAATTTCTGCAGGTATTCCTTGCTGGCAGTTTTGCTTTGCCCAGAATACACCAGCGACATTACCCTCTGCTCCCATGCTGTCTGCTGGGGCAAGGCTCATTTTCCATTCATCTTTTTGACACCAGTATTATTTTACAGGGACCATGGGAGTATTTTGCCTTTTTAGCCTGAAAACATTGAAAATGAGTAAAAACATCAGCCCAGAGTTTAATCAGATATTTCTCTCTTCATTCATGTCTTTAAAACCCAAACTTTGTGAGCTTACATTTTGTCAAATACATAATTTCTGCAGGAAAAGAGTTGTTCTCACTTCAGGCTATAGAAGTAATTCCCCTACCAGTTCCATTTCTTGTCTGCACTGGAAACCAGCAACTTAACAAATCAATTTTTTTAATTGAGTAGAGGGACCATACATCTTAAAGTATTAAAACTGTTAGCCAGCAGGTACTGTCGTGACAGGCACACGTAAATGCAACTGGCAAGTGAGCTGTCCGCTTTCATTCTCTGTTTCATGACAGCTTTATTGCTACTTCTGCCTTTAAACATGCTTCTCATTTTTAATAAATTCTGAATTCTGCAGGCTGTTCTGAAAGCAGGCATTTGTAACCCACCAGCTTTAACTAGCTCCTGTCAGCTTAGATTCTCTGAGCAAGAGATATTTATTGTTTTGTCACATCAGGGAGGTTTTTCTAATGGTCAAAACAGACATTTTAAAAATAAATAATAACGACAACAAAATTATCCTTGCCTACTAAAGAAACAAAAGTGAAACACTGCTTCCCTCCTGTGGTGACCTTCCTGATTGCACATCCAAATGCCACAGACAGAATAAATTGCACATTTTAAGTGAATTTTTTTTTATTGTTACCGTTCTGATGACATTTGAAGAGCATTGCCTTCTTGCTAAGCTGCAGGCCAGCAGTCGTTCAGGTCCGCTGTTATTGCCGCAGCGCTGGATTTCAGTTTTCAAAGCTGAAGGCTGCTGCCAGCGCATACCAAGTGCCAGCTTTCGCTAATCGGCTGTGGTAGAAGCTGTGAGAACCTTATCTCATTACGACCTGCTGTTTGTGGACAACTTCTCCTCTTTCAGCTGCATTTGAATTGATTCTCTGCCTGGGTGGGTGCAGGAGGGTTATGTATCACTGTGCTAAATAATGAAGAGGATTAGCAGCAGCAGTGGGACAAAGAGAGCAAATGTGGATGAGGGCCTTGAGCTTACCTACAAATTGCAGGAGCTGCCTTACAGCCTGCTGGGTCGCTGTACCAGCACAAAAGGACAGGCCACACAACGGGTTATGTTATTGCCATTTCTTCATTTACTACTCTTATCAATATTGTATTAGCTCACCCAGGATCCTATATCTCTGCCTGGAAGGACACCAAAGATTCCAATGGAAGACATGGGTATGTCCCACCACAGCAAACCACAGCTGTGGTTTGCTTTAGAAGGGCAATGTAGCAGAGGATGTGACAAAAACACCTGAGGTCATGAATAAGTGACAAGAAATAGATCAAGAGACTTGGATTTTCTTTTAAGATCTTCCTGTTTGGTTGCACAAGAATGAAGGCACACACTAGCAATGGTAACAGGGTAGGCCAGAGCTGATTAAAGCACTTTTTTTTTTTTTTTTTTTTTTTAAATGGAGCATGTAATTGAGTAAAGAGTGTCATAGAATCAGAATCAACCAGGTTGGAAGAGACCTCCAAGCTCATCCAGTCCAACCTATCACCCAGCCTTAGCCAATCAACCNTGCAGGCTGCACACCCCCAGCTCCCTCAGCCTCTCCTTACAGGGCTGTGCTCCAAGTGCAGAATAACCTCCCTTGTCCTGCTGGCCACACTGTTCCTGAACTGGGCCAGGATGCCATTGGCTCTCCTGCCCACCTGGGCACACTGCTGGCTCATGTTCAACTACTCTCTACCAGCACCCCGAGGTCCTTTTCTGCCTGGCTGCTCTCCAGCCACTCTGTCCCTAGTCTGTAACACTGATTGGAGTTGTTGTGGCCAAAGTGTAGAACCCTGCACTTAGCCTTGTTAAATCTCATCCCATTGGCCTCTGTCCACCCATCCAGCCTGTCCAGGTCCCTCTGCAGGGCCCTCCTACCCTCCAGCAGATCAGCACCTGCTCCTAACTTGGTGTCATCTGCAAACTCAGATGTTGGACTCAGTCCCCTGGTCCAGATCATCAATAAAGATATTGAACAGGATTGGGCCTGACACAATGCATAACGCCAAGGACTCATTGCTTCTGTCTTAGCTTTGTGCTAAGGAAAAAATTCCGTCAGGAAAGAAGTTTGAAACTTCCCTTGTTCCTGTTTTTTAGCTCTGCTTTCCAAATGCAAAGCATTTACAGAGCTACTTCCTAGACAGACTATAGAGACAACCGTTTCCTGCAGGGCCATAAGCTGGGTTCATTTGAGGAGAAATTGTACAAGTTTTGGCGGGAGGAGAAGGATGGGTAGAAAAGGAAAGATGCTACCTCCTGTCAGAATGCTTTCGATAAAATTAAAGCTGAGCCAGATGGTTATGGTACAGGCTAATGTTACCATATGGCAGGATCAGTCATGCAAGAAATATGTTACTTTAAGAAATGTGAGAAAAAGATAGATGTTAATATTCCAAATATTTGAAATTTGTATCTTGAGCATTGTCACAGGCTGTGGAGCTAGGAGATGGACATGCTCAGAAAGTGTTCATTTGAGATACTCATTCCTCCTCCGCTCTCTTCAGCAGCAAGAAATATCTGGCTGAGCTATTTCTTTGCTTTCTCCACTCAGTGCTGGAAGCACATCACTGAAGTGCATGTCTGGACAGGTGCTTACCCAGAATGGAAATGGAGACAGGGAAAAGGGTAAGGGCTCACTGCACAGGCAGGGCAGGGCAGAAACACTGGCGCTGCCAGTTGCTCCTGTTTGTAGGACATCCTAAGGACCATGGGAAATGGGAGCTCCTGCATTGTCCCTGTGGCAGCAGAGGGGAGGGATGGAACAAGAGTGAGAGGTGAACAAGCATAAGCCCCAAAACTGTTCATTTCTAGATGGAGAAAACAAGAAAAAAACCCAACAGTGACAATCATAGCCATTGCTGGCCAGATGCTATCAAGAGGAGGAATGATACCACTTGTCTGCTCCCAGGTTCTTGTCAGCTCTGGGACACGTAGTATCCAGAGGTGAATATTTTTGTTCTCTGTTCTATGACTGAGCTTTACATGGTGAGAGTAAGAAAAAAGGCGAACAAGATCCTCAGCATGGCCAAATGCTTTCACACTGAATTGTTGTATGACTTTGACTGGATGCCTGTCAAAAGCTTGTCTCCTCTTATCACTATTGTCTGTGAGGAGGAGCTTATTTCATGTATACTGTAACTCCATTGAGTGGGTGGAATTACATCAGGGATGATAAACTTGGCTGAAAATCTGGTTTCAACTTTTGATGATGATATTGAAAACAAAACAAAATAAAAAAATGACAAGAAGAGATTTTGTCTCATTCCAACTGTTATTTGTCCCCCATGCTGTATACTGCTTCAGGATTTAGAATAGGATCCTATTGTTATATTTCCAACAAACAAAGAGCAGTTTCTCCTCCTGCCTTATTAAATAGTCTTTGTATTAATCATGGAAAATAACATGTCTGTGTGAGATGCAGCACGGCATAGGAGACCCTCCTTGGCCTGCCTTGGTGGAGACGTGGCCTCTAGTGCATGCAAGGAACGAAGAGCCAAGTTTAGAAATCCATTAATTCAGGTAAGTGTTGTTTTTATTTCCACTTCAGCACTCTGCAATCTTCTGTGAACCATTTCCAGCAATTTAAACTGAAGGGATGCAGGGATTAGAGTAAATCTGGCAAGGTTGGAAACCTCAAAGGAAGGCGGTCCAGCAGAATCAGTGATAAGGAGTGATCTTCAGCATTTCTAACAGGAAACCTCCTCCCCTGTCATGGTCAACACTGCAACCTGGGCTCATGTCACCTCATGTCACCCCTGAAATCTGCTGACCAAAGATAATCACAATAGGAAAAACCCTTAGAGATGGAAAAATGGTTTAAATATTTATGTTAGTGAATCAGAGCATCCTACTTACTGGGTATGGAAACATGAAGGAGCTCTTAAACTCCTACTTCAGGACCCTTGTGGCTGGATCTATCAGGAAATACCTTTCTTGGAATGGTAGCTGATAAGTGACCATTTCTGAGGTTTCCTTTCTCATTTGGCTCGACCAGTGTGCTGTGCTAGATATGGGGGCTCTATTGGATGAGTACAATGAGCTCCATCCTTCAGGGGTGGACATCCCAGGGCTCAGAGTGTTCACAGGGACATGATGAGATGGACAGGCCAAGTCTCAGAGGGCTCATGGGCACTCGAGGGCACACTGCACAGACTACTGCTGTAAAACTCTGCCTTAAACAAGAGGAGGATCACTTCTAACGTGCAACATCACCTTTTTTTTTTCTCCACTTAAGCTCACCTCCCAGAAGTTAATTTTTAATGAGTAAACCTTCAAAAAATACTTTTTCCTCCCAAATGAAAAAGACTTAATCTTTCACCATTTCTGTCAATGTCTGTACACAGCAATAAATTCTAGGTTAACCATGATAACAGAAAAGAAACACTGCACACAGACAGAAGTGATAAAGTAATTGGTATCATCATAATTTTTGTGATGTTTGTTATTTATTTCTCACTTTGTATTTGCACATTCATTTTTTTGAATACTAAGCAGAGTATTTTTGCATTTCTTCTCATCGAGTTTCAGCTGACAGATTTCATCCCATTATCTAGGTCAATTTGAATTCAGATCCTGTCCTCTGTATTGTTTACACCTCCCAGCTTATAAAACTGCATTATCTGTGCTATCATACAAATCAGTTATTAATGGACATGATGAACAAACCAGACTCTGTTCCCACTTGAAATGGCTTGTTTGGGAAGTGTTTTTTCTCCTGCTTATGCACCCGAGTTATGATGATTTTGTTTATGTTCCTATTTTGCTCACATCCCCTTCATTTGCTCATGAGACTGTCATGTACTACTGAATACACAGTCTTTTTACAGTCAGGATATATCACATCTGCTTCTTCCTTGTCCACCAGGCCTGTTATTCTGTCAGAGGAGGAAATTAGATTGACTTGATGTGATTCGTTCTTGAGAAACCCATGCAGGCTTTTTCTTGTCATTTTTTTATCTTCTGGGTGTTTATATTGATTATTTCATAATTTGTTCTAGTATCTTTCCAAGAAATAGAGTTAGGCAGGCTGATGGATAATTCCTAGGGCCTGTTTTTCTCATTTCTAAAGCTAGGACACTGTTCGTTTCTTGTGTCCCTTGGGGCTTGCCACCCTCACTTCTCAGACATATTTGCTAATGCTTTGGAAATTTCCTTGGTTGGTTTGCAAGTGCTCCAGGATGGATTCCATTAGCTCTGCTGACTTAAGGACATCCACACACTTCCACATGTGCCCTTCCCTTGTTTTAGCCTGCATCTGCATCTCCCTTCTGCTCATGCACCAGGTGATGCTTTCTATGAGGGAAGATAACACGAAGGAGCAGGGCAGCCTCTCTCCAAATGGGAGCCCAGGCACAGAGAAGCAAGTTCCCAGGCAGGGAGATGGGAAGCTCGGGTCTCTGCAGCACAGACATGATCTGTCTGATTGTAATGAACCTCTGAACTGCATTACCCTCTTCTGCTTATTTCAATAAATGGTGCCTTTCATGCAGGTCTGCAGAAAATGATAACACTGTACCACTGTGGTTTTGCAGCAGTTACCCCTAAAACTTGTGCTCCCAAACAGGGATTATTTCCTGATAGGGCACTTGCTCATCTGAGCTGGAGAACACTATTGTAAGGCTACTGAATTATAAGATGGATTGTGAAACTCTCTAAAATGTTGGTTATGTACCCAAACTAGTCTGTGAGGATATCTGTGACCTAAGGAAGGATGTGGATGAATTCAGGGAGTTCTGGTAGGTTTTCCACTTGCAGTGGTAACTTTGTAAAGAAGCTGAAGCATCAGCACACAGATCGCTGGCACTGGAGACTTTGGTACTTTTATCATGGATTCCCTCATAGTCCAGATGACAGCTCATGTCCTTGGGCTGTTGTTTTGCCTTTTCATGACCTGAAAGAAGGACCAGGCATTATCTGGGTGAATTTTTGCCCAGGTTTGTACCCAGTAAACTCACATTAGTGCAGCTTTCGGAACATGAGAGACCCCACTGTTGCCAAGTCATCATGACATGGGACACTCCATGTCTTCACCTGGGTAGTGCATTTGGTTATACTGGACCACAGAGGCATTGAGGCATCTGGCTTAAACTGTAAACTGTTACATTACCATTGTCCAGCTAGGTGAGGAGAGCACAGTGTAAGCTTTAAATGTCCAGGTAATTTATTTCACTTTTATTTAACTTTCAGGCTGTTAGGAATAGTTTTACAAGATCTGGGAATAAGAGTCGGGAAAGATTAGATCATGCTCATACCTTTCACAACAATTCAGCTTTTTATTAAATTTCCATCCAGGAGAAGACTTCAAGCTGATGAAATTATTTGAGAAACTATTAAAAAGCACCATAAACCCTCCCTGTTACATTCAGTGCAACAGAAAGGGACGGGTTTATGAGATTTGTTAAAAAGCATTTATCACCTGGAAACACACCGTAGTTAGCAAAATCCAGTTTGCTTTTAATTTTACTGCTCAGAAGTGACTGGATGACTTTTCATTAACACTAAAACAACCCAGAGCAACCGCAGAGCACTACGTGCATCACGTTAAGCCTCAGACCACTAGGGTGAGCCAGACTATAGCCAATGCCAACGGGGATGTAGCGTGAAATGGAGGTGACAGATCATGAGATTCAGAACGAGTCAAAATGTGTGATTAGAGCTCGCGCTTATCATCTCAGGACTAGGGTACTTCACCTTTCCTCCTGCCCTACAGGCCAAGGGACAGCCTACCTCCTTTTGAAGGTCTGGCTCCACCTGTGATCCACGGTCAAAACAGCTCCTGCAAGTGCATGGGAAATTCTTCTCTCTCTATGCATAAGGCACATTGGCTGCCCAACATCACCTGTTTATTGTCCTGGGTCTCTCAAGGTGCTAGATTTCGTTCCAGGTTTGGGGAGCTCTCTAATCTCCCTTGCAAGCATGCCAGAACCAAACTGGAAAAGAAAAATTCTAACACAACTTTTAACTAAGCAGAACTAAAAGCCCCTCCCTGGTGCAAGGGCCAAAAATTCTACCCACCACAGTGTCCCCTTTGTCACCTCAGCCTGAGGTACATACAAAGCATTGTGCTATAGGAGTTAATGTGAAGAGCAAATTAAGAATATTTGTTTGGATTTAGGGTGAACTTTCTGGTGTAAGGACATGTTTTTGTGGCTAGTCTGAACAACCTGCTTTGCCTGTTATCTGAGCCACCCAGCTGTAAGCCAGCTCCAATCCTAGCCTCGCATTATGGTGCTGAGTTGACACTGACCCGAAAGATACACAGCGTGTCTTTTGGCCAGTATGAGCACATGGCTGGCAGTCCCCTAATAAAGAACCAGTCTTGTCCACTGGCAGGATAAACTGTGCTGAGACAAGTTCAGGAGAGAAATGGAGAAACCTGGTGGTACTAAAAGAGTTGAAGTGTGAATGCTTAGTACAGTCTGTTTAAGTAGCATTGATGATTTAAGGGTATGAGTGAGACAAAGCTGCAGAGAAAAAAACAACTTTTATTAGATTGATATCATGGGGGAAGAGAGGCAAGATGAACTCTTGGATGCACAGGGAAAGTCTGAAAGAGGAAGAGCAAACAATGATATATACAGGCTGAGATCAGTGGCTTTAAGTTTAACTTAATCAGTAGGGCAAGCGGAGAGAAAGGGTGGATGGTGCACCTCCACCTCTGCATTCCCAGCTTCTCTGCAGGGCAATAATTCCTCTCTGGACCTTTCAGAACTGCTGGAAAGAGCTTTGTGGGCTGCATGTATCAGTAAATGAGACAGAGATATTCTTCCCCTTGGACAAGTCCTGGCCCCTACATTGTGTGATGTGGTACGTGTGTGGTGTGAGCATGGCCTCCTGGTGGGCTGTCCCCTGTTATGTGGCCCAGCATGGCTGCGTTGGGGCCTTCGTGCTTTTGCAAGACAGTTACTCCTCCTTAGACATCTGTCTGCCTGATTTAATGAGAAAAAGTGTCAGTAACAAATAGAAAGCCATAAAACTACATGAAGTATAACAGTGCCCCCTCCTCCTTGATCTTTCATGCTGGGTGGAAATCTGGGTGATTTATAACAAACTTAATTAGAGAAAATCTATGATTGCTTGCAATAGGGAACACTGAAAAGGACAGTGGGGCTCTCTTATTTAAGGAAAAGATTCTTTTCTTCTTAGTTTGAAAAAAGCCTGCCAAATACTTGTGTATAGCATCACTGGATAAACAAACAGGGCTCTGCAGGCTAACACAGTCAGCTGGGCATCATTAAGGTGAAACACTCACATAATTCTCCCTCTTGATGCTCTTCCAGGACTAGAAAACAAAGCTTGCAATTCACTATTATTTATCCTCAGCATTCATTGATGTCAGTCACTGAATAGCCCTTTAGGGGGCTTTACTGCCCTGCACAAACTGCAAGAAATCTGGTCCATTATCTCAGAGCAGGTTGAGCCCATGGATACTGTGGGACAGTATTTCACCTCTTGGAGATCACCCCTGGCAGTGGCACATTCTTATTAATGTTTTGGGGTTTTTTTTATAGACTCTGTGTGGCTGAACTGGTGCAGTGATTGCCTTTTTTTTCCTGAAGCTTGACTAAAAAATCTCTGCTTTGCTGTAGCCAAACAGAGCTTGGAGACTCCTATCCATGCAGGCACTGGCTCCAGTTATAGTGAGCAAAGACCCTGGAAGCCTGTGGCTCTTGGTGGACCATGTGATGCAGCACATTTTCTCTGCTTGACTCATCTCCTGCACTGTCAGAATCCAATTCATAGCTGAACTGTAGAGCCTTTAGATTTGCAAAATGAGAGGTTTCAAGCCATTATAGGAGTTGAGATTCCACACCCTTTTCGGCTCTTTAGTGATAGTGGGGATTGAAAGGACAGAGACCCTCCATCACATTGAAAATCCTAAGAGAATCCACATGTTCCATCTGTGCTGCATTTGTCTTCAAAGCACACTGAAATCTAGGACAGAGATTAGCAAACTCATTCTAAAGAAATTTGCCTGTCCAAGAAGCTAGATTTCTATGGTCAGAGTTAACTCATATATCCTGTGACATCCTGCTCAGAAGGTATATCCTGCTCACATATCTACACACAGCAAAGGACCTGTGGAGGGGAGATATGACTTAGGAGCAAAAGGAGCTCTTTGTGTTGGCTTTGTGTTTAAACTGGCACTGCAGCTGTGGGCAGCAGTGGCTGCCTCTCTTCAAGCCAGGCATTCACTACAGCCACTGTGCCACCACCTCTGCTCTGTGTCTGTGAATCAGCCCAGAGAACCCAGCAGGAAGGAAAGGTAAACAGCCATCTGGATTGTCTAACTGGAAAGCTCTGCTTAGGGAGACCTTGCTGCAGTTCTTTCCATGGATACATGAATATCCCTGCCAGCAGAGCACATGAAGGGTGCCTACAGGTGAGTGAATCCAGGTTGAGGAATGTTGAGACTCTGATGGCAGTGCCAATTTAAATGTATATCAAAGTGTGGCCTGATTTTGATTCCTTTGCTTCCCACAGTAGAGGATATGTTGTGACCATGTGTGCACCAGTTGTGTGCAGGGGAAAACAGTCATCTTCTCTGTATCTTTCCAGTCTGACTGCCTAGACTGATGCAGATCCCACCAGCCAAGGTATTAGCTTGGTCAGTTGCACCCTCTCCCTCATTGCATTTGTGAACAATTCCCACTGCTGCTTTCAGCAGCCCCTGTGTTCTGGCATATACTTCTTAACAGTTTAATTGTGTTGCATCTTATCAAAGCAAGACTTTGGGACAAATGAACACATTTTCCTCCATACCAAATAGTCCACAGATGCACCAACTACCAAATGAGATAAAGTGAAAATGTGCACTAATCTTCTTGCATGGCCATTTCCATCTCCAGCTTGTGGTGGTTCTGGAAGCTGCAGATGGATAAGCCTGAGCAGAATATTCTTGTTACAGTTTTAGATGTTTCTGACAAGACTCACAATTTAGCTTAAACACCTCAAGTGTTTTAAACCTCCATGTCATCCTAGTGGTACACAATTTTCTTGCCAGCTTGATTTATGCACAAGACTCACCCCAGGAAGAAAACCAGCAATAGCGGCAGACCCATGCAAGTTTTTAGCTTGTAAAATAATATTTACTTGTAAGAGCTGGCTGACAGCTCCAGGAAAACATGATCATAAACATCTTTCCTTCAGCAGAGCTATTTCATTATAGTTTATGGCCCTGTCTTTGAACAGCTCCATCACCATCAAGGAAGCGACACTTGTTGTAAGATGTGCTAAATCCAGCACACACCTGTAACAGTGAGCTTTTGGGGAGCCTCTTTTCAAAAGCAGCTGCTTGACTTGCTTCCTGAGGGAGGGACACACATACCAGAAGAGTGGATGCCCATAAAATCATCAGTGTTTAGCTTTCTTGGGCAAGAAGAGGCTACAGGGCCATTGTGCAGGTCCTGGATGATAACCTATGAAAGATGAAAGACAGAAACTGCTCTCAGTAGTGTGCTTCTCTAAGATTGCTGTTACACAGCAGTACAATTCATTTGAAAGCTCTTTCCACCCCTCCATGCTCCCCATTGCCATTCTTTGGTTCTGTTTGCAGGAAAGTGCTGTCCATCCCAGACGCTTTTAGCACTCTCAGAACAGCCTCTGTGTTCCATCTGCAACACTGAGGGACCAGCAAAGTGGACCAAGCCAAGAGGTGGATAAGTACCTTCACAGCAGCCTTCACTGCTGAAGGGAGTGGTTATGTCATGACATCTTTGTTCTCCTTAGGTCTCTTTTCACTATTTTTTCTGTGTAAGTTTGTGTTTCAAGTCTTGAACACTTTGCAATTCCTACCCCACAAGCTCCTCTTGTGTTTGTTATCTCCTTCCATGCATTATAAACATCAGCATAGATATAACTTGACAAAACCTGGTCCATTAGATTTTGGAGTGAATTCTTTAGGGAGTTTGAATATAATAAATATATATCTATAATTTGGAACTGTTCTTCAAGGCTGACCTGAGACCGAAGGAAGTACTGAAGCTGTCCTGCTCTCTGATGGAGTCCTTTCCATTTCTCAGCTTCTCAGTAACATTGTGCAGTGATGGTTAAACTCCTGGGCTGATAAACAGACTGATGCAGAATGTTTTTTCCACTTTGCCAGGCAGCAGAAAAAAAGTTCTTCTGACACTCCTGGTGCCATGCAGCACTGTGCTGCACTGCTCTGTCAATGCACTTAGTGAGCTTTAGGGAACAAAGCATAAATATTTCAGAGGGATGTTTTAATAAGTATTTGTTTGCTCAAAAACTGTTCATTCCTTCTTTGGTAGTTGGTATGGTAAACAACATTGTTTTAAGCAGGAATAATGAACACAGACTGGAGAGCTTCACTCCTCATGTCTATATATATGTTAGCTCTTAAATCCATCTCACCAGCAAAAGGGGTGGCTTTGGGAAAGTGCTGATGCAGCTCTGGATGTGGCTTACCTTCAGTGATTCACTCCCAGCAAAATACTGCTTTAGTCCACAATTTGTGTTCATCCCACTTCAATAATAAGGTTTGCTGAGTGCCCTGAAGAGCGATGTGATTTCTCTCATGCCCCTGCCATCTTCACTGCTCCTTGTCTGCTGCTGGAGAAGGACCTCTCTGGCTATAGCAGCTTGGGCATGAGTGTGGCCTTTGGGATGCTCTTTGCAGGTAATGAAGATATCTCCAGTGTTTACTGCTCTTAAAACAATCCACATATCCTTTTTGGCTTAAAGAACAGGGCTAAAGTGGAAGGGGACTTTCTGGGGACAGTCTGGACAAAGGATCCTGCTACTTTTGCTGCAATATGTGCAATAAGCCACAATGAGTTCCCACTGTTTGCCTGCTGCAGAGCAGGGAACAAGCACAAGGCACTGCCAAAGTGAGACATGTGGCAAGTATGCCAAGGCCAACAGCATCCTTCCAGCCACATGCAGCAAATAAACAGTGAGTGCAACTGAGTCAACAAGGCCAGCACAGAGAAGGGACAAAGCCACCACAGCTGCTGGCAACTCTGACCCATTGTCCTGCTGCGAGGATGGAAAGATGGAGTTTGACCTGAGTATGGATCTTCTGCCCCAGATGCAGAAGGCAAGAAAGCTGTGACCTGACTGTTGGCATTCCTGGGTGGCTTTTCTTGCAGCTCCTGGAGAAAGATGCTCAAGGGCTTTGCTCTGGCAAGCCCTATTCCCCACTGGGAGAGGGCCCTGCAGATTTCATCTATTTTGCAATATCACAAGTGATACTCGAGGTCAGAACTGCTGGGCTGGGAAGAGGATGGGCTCTTGTCTGATGGGATGCTTCATGTTCTTCCTCATGCAGACCCTAGGCATCACATGGATTTAATTTTTTCGAGTTCAAACAGCTAATTAAATGCTCACTTCCCCTCCTCACAGCCTGTGTGGTGGAGCTGCGCTGAGCTGTGTGGGGATGGGATTTGAAGCTTAATGTTACTGTGCATTTGCCCTATGCTCAGACTATGAAATGACCTCAGAGTGAACTCATGGTTGTCACCATCTCTCAGAATTTGAATATCACAGTTTTATACCTCTGAAGGAAATTCATTTCTCCAACCCTTCAGGATCAAGAGGCTCAACATTAAGAACCTCAACTTTTAAGTACTGAGTCTTTATTGGCACTTCTATTTACTATTCTCCCAGATCTCACTGTGGTAATCAAGACAGTGATGCATGCTGGGGTTTAGCTATCATGCTGGGGTTTAACTATTATGCTTGGGTGAAAAGAAGGCATCAAATTTTATAAAGCAACCTCCTGCTTACCTGAATGTAAATGGCCACTCTATATCCAGAGCACCCCAGGAGTTCCAAAGACAGGCAGCATTTCTCTGCGTGATGCAGAGGATGTGCTGCTTCAGCTCAACATTAATGCTGCAGTTAGACTGATTGGAGTTTTAACAGCATTGCTGCACTGTGACCTTTTGAAGCACAGTGTGTACTGAGCTAGCAGGGTAGCAAAACCAGCTGTTGCTGTTGTTATTGCATCACCAAGAAGCCCTCATGAGACTGGGACTCCTCTGGGAGGGCACTATGCTGACGTAGTGTAAACCTGGCCCTGCTGCCAGACAGAGGGAGGGCAGCTAGGGCAGAGCACAACCAGGAGAGAAACAGCACAAAAAGTGCAGAGTCTGAATATAGATCCCTCCACTCTGGCCCGGTGCTCTTCATATAATGGCCTTTTTTTGTGTTGCAGAAAGATGAGGAAGCTTTATAGCAGCCTTGGACTCAGAACAGCAGCATGGTAGCACAGGAAAGCTTCACAGGGCTCATTGGAAAGCTGCTGTAGGGACAGACCATGTCTAATACTCTGTTCCAGCCCTTGTGTCAGAGTTAAACTAACACATCAAAACTCCCCACTGTTTCCCTTTCTGCAGGTGAGAGTCCAGGGCACAGGACTGAATTTCATCCTCACAGTGTGTTATTTTTGGATCTAGAGAAGACTCATTGTTGTGAACCACTGAGGCTGCAGCAATGAGGAGTGTCACCCCTTGGTGCATTGAAGCACCTTTAGAAAGGGAGCCGGAGCTGAAGCTAAAGAGCCACTGCCAAAAGGTACAATACAAATAAAACACACCAGCAAAGAAGCAAAATTAGAACTGTTAACTTAGATAAGGTCCTGACAGGAAGCTAGATGGATGGTGCCACTTTATCTGTGCTTGTTTAAACCTGTCTTTCCGTATTTATTTAATGAATTCCAGCATCTCTTCCTTGGAATCTGCTTCAGAAGTGCTGGCTGATTTTCCTCCAACAGGAGCACACAACTCTGTCTTCACCACCACCACTAGCACTTAGCAAAGAAGTGCTAAGAAATGTGACCTGGACAGGACAGGAAGTGTCCTTTCTGATGCTTTTGGGTTGTTGACATGAGAACAGTAGCTCACCATACAGCATGTTCCTTCTTTGAAACCAGCAGGGAACTTAATTATTCAGGCTGGGAAATGGGCTGAAGGAACTGCTCAAAATGGCTTGTGCTGATGCCAGTCTGTTGCTCTTGGTGATCAGTTGCTTGGTGTCTCTTTTCTGTACTTGTATTCCTGCTATGTGCCAGAGAAGAGCAGTGCCTGGCACATGCAGCCTCAGCAAGGTGGGTGCTTGCTGAGCCTCTTTGTATGCTACAAGAAGCTCAGCCTGTTGCTGCCCCCAACTCCTCTGTGCTGCTTTGCAATGGTTGTACTCATCGGATGCATCTAGTGAGCTACTGGCTAGCTTGGAGCTGATAAAAGGTTTTAAAATGTAATGTATCCCAAAACTGTAACACCAGGAATCCAGGTCCTGCAGCGTGCTGCAGGGGATCCTGTGAAGCCACAGAACCAGTCACTGCTTGCTGTAAACACGCACTGCAATAGCACATCCACACTCACTGCTTGCCTTGCAAACATGGTTCCTGCTCCTTGACAAATTATTATCTTTGACACTTCATCTTCCACATTTCATCTTCACAGCCAGTCCTCTCTCCACTTTATGCCTAATCCCTATTAACAGTAATGCGACACCTAGGAGATTCTAATAAAACACCCCAAAGTTGAGATCAATAGTTAATTAGCCGGGGACCTCTGGCAGATGGTACAGCTGGACAGAGTTGTCAGAGCATATCAGTCTCCTGTAATAAGTCTTGTCATATCTGCATAACTGAAAAGTTAGGAAGGTGGCATTGTGAGCTTGCTGTACACACAGGAAACCCATCCGGACATCCATACATGGATACAAGGGACTATTAGGTGGTCTCAGAGAGAGTTCAGGTAATGAATTTACATCTCTCCGTCTCCTCAATTTTAGCTTTGCAAAATGACATCTGTGTGCTTTAAATCAAATTACAAAATTCATGTGGGTCTGCCTCACAACGGCTAAGATTTGGTCAAATTATATTGCTAGATGTTAAACCAACTAAAGCCACTCGTAATGGTTTAGTGTGAGGGCTAACCTGCCTGCTCCCCCCACTCAAAAGAGAGGGGAAGAGTAACACACACAGCTCAGGGCTGAGACAAAGAGGTAAGAATTTAATATAACATAAAGTATCATAATCACAACATGCAATTACCTTAGCTAATAATCTAATTAATCTAAAAATACAATACACGATTACCTTAGATTAGCCTATGTGCAGAAGCAGCACAGTGAAATAAATACATAGGGGGGAAAAAAAACCCAGCATCAAACATAAAACCCAAACTAGCAGCTACCCAACTCCCACTCGTTCCACTATCGTGTCTGCAGAAAAGAGCCAGCACCCAAGAACCTGGAACCCAGAAGCAGCAACAGGAACAGGAAGCCTCCCATGTTGCAATCTGAACTTCAAGCCCCATCATACTTTGCTCCAGTTAGCACTTTCATTTTTTGCAGCTGGCATGACTGCAGCATGGTATGAATGACAGCAGCAGTTCAACTCAATCACCACTGTCCACTCCATATACAGTCATCCTTTACTGAAGCTTTTCCCATAATGCAAACAACAGAAACCATATGTTTTACCTTCAGTGGTTTATTTCGCTCTTTATGGAGGTTGCAAATTAACTCAGAAATAAACACTGTGGAGAAAAAAAATATATCAGTAAATACTTCAGCCTTTGGCCTTTGGGCTTATAGAGTTACCAATAACTTACACTGCACAGACAAGGAAAAACGATTCTCTCTTCATTATTTTCTGGTTGAACGACTCCAAAGTGGCAGAACAGGACATACTCTGCTATTGTTTTCCTCTGCTGCAGTGGCCAAAATTGCCCCTGATATTTTCAAGGCAAGGCTGGGCAAACAATTTGCAAGTGATGCCAGGATCATAACACAGTAAGATGTCCATAGATCCTTAGGGTTTTCAACTTGTACCAGCTATTAGCGACCTAGACAACAGAGAATTTTCTGAATTTCTTCTTCAGAAATAGGGGGGAGGGTTTGGTTTGTTTTTGTGGGTTTTTTTTGTTTTTGTTTTTTTTTTTAGCCAGAGATGCCAATATACTCAGATGGGAACCTTTTGTGGGAAAGGTTGTGAAGGGGATACTCGAGGCATTGCTAAACCTTGTGTTTCGAGCTGGTGATGCTGAGAGTGAGTACTCTCTGTAGCTTCCATTGTAAGCTCTGAAATAGCAAGAAGATAAAAGCCCTCCTAATCACTGTGGCTGGGCAGACTAGTCCTGCTCCAAGGCACCACTTCTCTTTCTCATGAGCTCTTTTCACAGAATCACAGAATGGTAGGGGTTCACAGGATCACAGGATGTCAGAGGTTGGAAGTAACCTCTATAGATCATCTAGTCCAACTCTCCTGATAATGCAGGTTCACCTGGATCAGGTTGCACAGGATTGCATCCAGGCAGAGTTTGAAAGTCTCCAGAGAGGGAAACTCCACAATCTCTGTACAGCCTGTTCCAGTGTCCCATCACCCTTAAAGCAGAGATGGTTTTCCTTAAGTTCAAGTTGAAACTTTCTGTGTTCTAGTTTGTGCCCATTACCCCTTGTGCTGTCACTGACCACCACTGAAAACAGCCCAGCCCCATCCTTAGGATTTCAGAAAGGTAACATTGAGCATTTAAAAACAATTCACCCTTTCTTTTCTCTGAATGCAGAAACATCTGAGAGCCAACCAGCTCACTCTATTACTTTTCCCAGAAGCCACTGAGGAGTTTCAGAAGTGCTCCCAGACTCACTGAGATGATGCCTGGACAAAGTGGTCTATCTTTGCAATTGTTCAGGGCCTGGTACGAGCAGCCTGAAATGAGCAGAACAAAAAACCCCCTCAGTGGAGGGCTGCAGCCTTGCATCTCTTGCTCCACTACACGTCACACATCTGTTCACCCAGCAGGGGGTTGGCAGAAAAAGTTTTTTTTCTTACCAGCTGCAGAATAATAATTCCCCCACAGACCAAGATGGAGATAGCTTTCTCTTGCTCCAAAACACACTGTTTGTTCACTCTAGTCTTTCTGGTGGAGAAGGATGGGGTGTGCGTGTCTGGCAGTCGCATCCTTCTTGCCTCTCTGACATGCTATGTTCCCTCTTTTCCAGCCAAAGCCGAGGCGGACACAACTGGGAGGTGATCGTGGGGACGTGCAGCTGTGTGGGTGCTCTCCTGGTACACACTGGCTGCCAGGCCCTGCTGATGGGGATCTCGCAGCCTCCTCTGCATCTCTCACTGAAATCTGGATCCATTACTGCTCTCCCAGAGCACCAGACTCTGTGATAGACACACAGAGTGGTGCTGTATGACACTTGCTATTCCTCATAACACTGCACCACTGCATCCTTTGGGTACCACCCTGGGGAAAGTTTTGGGTTGCTTAGGATGAATGGGCACCAGTATCACAGGACAGTGAGTGGGATTTCTACTGCACCTTCCCCACACACCGCAGCTCAAAGGTCCTTCTGAGGGAGGAGGGAAGAGACTGCACACCACATGTGCATTAGGTTTTCAGGTGTTGAACAGTGCAAATGATGATGGAATAACTCAGCTCTCCATCTAGCCTTTGAGAGCTGCAGAATGACTCCAGCCCAGGCAGTCCTCTGGAATCAAGCAGTGTGTCAGTACCTCCTTCAGGACAAGGAGGCCAAGCCAAAGACACAGAGGAGTGCTCTGTATGTATGCAGCACCCTGAAGGCTGCAGGGCAATAGGCCATCTTCTGTACGTGCTGGCTTGCATGTTTGGTGTCCTTTTGTTGGAACTGCAAAGCATCATGGAGGTAGTGCTGGCCAAAACCCCACCCAGGGATGGTCTTTAGTGAAGTACAGGACTTCAGCCTTGAAATTCAGGGCCCAGGGCACCTTGGGACCACCATGAGTACATCTGCGAGTGCACACGTGTGTGTGTGCGTGTGTGTGTGTGTGTGTTAGTGCCCGTGCGTTCGTGCAGGTATGTGCTGACCAAGTGCCTTGGTAAAAGAGTGGAGGCTCATTTGCTCACTCTCTCTCAGATTTGGGTGGGTACAGGAGATTAAATCTGAGGGTGAATAGTGCTTTTCCTCCTTGTTCTCAGGGAAGACCTTATGGCTCTCTACAATTACCTGAAAGGAAGTTGTGGCAAGGTGAGGGTTAGTCTCTTCCTCGAAGCGACAAGAGACAGGACAAGAGGAAATGGCCTCAAGTTGCGCCAGAGGAGTTTTAGGTTGGACATCAGGAAAAATGTCTTCACTCAAAGGGTTGTCATCCCTGGAACAGGCTTCCCTGGAAAGTGGTAGACTCATCATTCATATAAGTGTTTGAAAGACATGTAGATACAGTACTGAGGGACATGTTCAGTGGAGGGCTTGACAATGTTAAGTTTATGGTTGGATTCGATGATCATAAAGGTCTTTCCCAATCTAAAAAATTCTATGATTCTCTCCCAGACAAACCTTTTCATCTGGGAAAGAGCTCTGTTATCTTCCTGTTTTCTGGTGTTCCTCAGCAAACTCAAACTCACAATTTTCATTTACACAGATTTACAGACTGCATTAAGTTGGAAGGGACCTTCAAAGGTCATTTTGTCCAACCCTGGCAGTCAGCAGGGACACCTCCAGCTAGATCGGGCTGCCCTGATGTTTCAGAACTATGGTCTGTTATTTGCCTTAAATGACAACAGAACAGTAAACCACATAAACATGAGGATTTATGAAAATTGAGGCAAGCAAAACAATAAGAAAATGGAATACTCAAAAAGGGCTGCTTGAAATTATCACCATGGTGCCGTGTTGTCAGAGTCAAGTGCTTTCACTGCTTTGCACTGGCATTGCTGGGCTACTGTCAGAAGCTAAATAAATGGGAATTGGTTCTTGCCTTAAACTCTCCCTGCATTTTACCCTGCATTCCTTTTCTTTTTTCATCTGTATTCCTAAGCTGCTGGTCCAGAGTGCTGCAAGGTTTTATTACAGAGCTGAAGTATAATTATGCTGCAATAACTGAGTGCCAGAAGTCTGTAGAGCCCAGGGAGGGACAAGCCTCACTTTGTGTAATTTGCCATCTAAATAAAAGGCAGTCTCTGCACACACAGCTGAAAGATCTTGTGACACTGTGTGAGGCCCTCCTGACCTTGTGAGGGATGAAGGATGCTGCTGGCATGAACCAAGGGATGAGGAATGTGTGCAGCCAAAAGTGCTGGTGGAGCTGGTCCTGCAGAATGGGGCAGGATTGTGTTTTGCTCTGCACTACTCATGATGGTCAGGGCAGTGAGGAAGAGCCTTATCTTGGCTGCACTTTCTGCACCAGGTTCAGCAGTTCACCCATACCTACTAGAAGAGGAACCATTTCAAAACACAGGAGAAGAGACCAGATTGGGGGGAAAAAACCCCAACAAGTAGTGTCCCTTTTTCTTTCCAAGCAGCCAAACAAAATTGCTAACATATGATGGCACCTATTGCAGAGGTGGGTCTTGTGAAACAGGTAGATTGAGGACTTTCCAAAACCCATATGCAGAAGGGGAAGATGTCAGGAAACAGTCCAATGTCTTCTGCACTATCATGTAGCATTGGGCTACTGGGAGTGGAGCAGTATAGCAGCCCTGGGAACCCACAGTGTAGTAAGGAGGCTAAGGAATGGAAAAATTGGGGTGTGCCTAACACAGGAAGGATGGATAAATAAGATGAAAGGAAAATGCACGCAGTGTCTGGCCAGAGTGAACTCTAAATAAAGCAAAGAGATGAAATCTCTGAGTGGCGCTTGATCCAGATAACGCTGTCGGTCACTGCAAGACAAGGGCCAGCTTTGGGCTTTGAGAGTGTGTTTATACCAGATCAGGACACTGACACTTTCCTCAGCCTGGGAAAGATCTACCCAAGTGCAGGGATAGGACATTCCTTTCACTTGCCGCCACAGCACTCTGAGTCTCTCCTTCCTCAGCAGCAGAAAGGAGGAACTCATAGTGTGAAACCTTGCTACTGTTTGCTCTCCATTTTCCCCATTTACTGGACACTCCAGAAAGGATGTCATCTGCCTGCCCAGGAAGAGGGACAAGATGTCCTGGTTCTGGAAACCTTCTTTCTGGGGCTGCAGGAACCTATTGCCACCAGGAATAACAGATGTCCTATTTGCTCATTGTGGGCATGCCTGTCATCCTTCTCGTGAAGTCCTGTGACTGGCATGGAAACCCAACCTGCCACCCCAGACAAGCTGTTCTTTCACTGTGTGGTGAGAAAGTTAGGTGGCCTCACACAGCTCACGACGTGGGTGGCTGGTGGACAGGTTGCCTTCTCAGGTAGAAACCTTCTTTGCAGAGATAGGCAGTGAGCTGTAAGGATTAATATATAGGTAAACAAAGTGGAAACAATCAGGAGGGAACATGATATCTGCAGTGCGTCACGAGCAAATATGCTTTCCAATTAAGTGCCTAGAAAGAAATGCAGGGCACAACAGAGAGGAGGGGGGAAGGGAGGGCTGCCGCCTTCGTTGTGTTTTCCCCCTGTGCGTCATCTTTACACCTATGGAAAATGACTGCAAGAAGCAAGTACATCAAAAAGGTAACCTTTGTCTCTTGTTCCAAACAAGTGAGATGCTGACTCTGGGAGCAAGAACATTGCCACCTGGCTGGTTTCACCTTGGAGGCCACATCTTCAGCCTAGTCCTGCTCCACGGTCTTACTTCTTACCTGTGGCATTGGGAGGCTATCTAGTGCTTTAGACTGAGTTAAGTTTACACTGGGTTGCAGGATTATTTTGCAGACTAGAACCCTCTGGTTAAATGTTAGTGTTTGAGGTTGTTTTGGAGATTCATGTTACTAAGAAGAGCAAGGGTAAGAGTTTCATAGCAGTTCACTGCAATGATGGCTGGTGTCAGGGAAGACTGCTTCTTTAATGAGCTGACAGTGGGGGTCAAGCACTCTCACTCTGAGACATCATCAGTGTAACATAGCCAGCGTTTCCAAGAGAAAAAAAAGTGTCTGTGTCCACTCTGGATTCACTCTGTACTGTACACATCACCTTCTGCTCTCTTGATTTGCCATTTGTCTGAACAATATGACTCAGCCCCTTATTCTCTCTGTGTTTATATCCCTTCTTCACTACAGCTCACACTGCCATGTTTAAATCATTCAGTGTCAGCCTCTTATTTTGGCAAGTTTCATGCTACAGGCAGAAAGACTTAAAGCAGAAGGTTCCCGTGGGAGCCAAGGTTATGAAGTCTTCCTCTCTGGAGAGATTCAAACCTGCCTGGACGTGTTCCTGAGCAAACTGACCTAGTTGAACATGCATTAGCAGGGAAAATGGACTCCAAAGGTCTTTATCAACCCCTAGCAAGCTGTGATTCTGTACAGCACAGGAGATCTTTGCGTGCAGCAGCTGTGTCCTCTCCAGCACATCTCTGCTGTCCCACTCGTTGCTTGCCCACACTGCTCTGTCAAAGGACACTGTTCTTGGTCCTCCTGCACCATCCCTGTTTCTACTGCGAGCAATATGCTAAACATGCCAAGTAGTGGTTTGTTTAAGTGGAAAGATGACACAATGAAAAACAAATGAGAAGCTGGTTCTTGGGGCTGTACCCTATCTGCTGGAGAGGAGAAGGCTCTGAGGAGACCTTATTGTGGCTTTCATTATCTTAAGGGAGCCTACAAGAAAGTTGGTGAAGGACTTTGTAGGATATTGGGCAGTGATAGGACTAGGGGGAATGGAGCAAAACTAGAAGTGAGTATATTGAGACTGTGTATTAAGAAGAAGTTCTTCACCGTGAGGGTGGTGAGACACTGGAATAGTTTGCCCAGGGAGGTGGTAGAAGTCCCATCCCTGGAAGTTTTTATGGCCAGGCTGGATGTGGCTCTGAGCAACCTGATCTAGTGGAGAGTGTCCCTGCCCATGGCAAGGGAGGTTGGAGCTAGATGATCCTTGAGGTCCCTTCCAGCCCTGGCAATTCTATGATTCTGTGATTCTATGCAAAAATACTCTTAATTAGCACAGAGGGGGAAAAAAAGGAAAAAAAAA
>VWYK01092094.1:100671-186355 GCA_013399775.1 Semnornis frantzii | reverse complement strand
TCTTTCTTTCTTTCTTTCTTCCTTCCTTCCTTTCTTTCTCTCTTTCTTTCTTTTTTAATTGATGCTTGAATAGAGAAAATCCAGTAAAAATGTTAACCTGCACTGAATCAAAACACTGTTTTCCTCTGAAATGGAAAAAAATAAAAGGCAGAAAAATATTATTCTCTTGTGTCTTTAGTCTCAGTTGACTCACTCTCAAATGCTTCTCTAATCACATGCCTTTCACACAATAATTGTTTATAGCCAACTTCTACCAATTTCCATCTGTGCTTTATCAGTAGCCACAGCTTAAACAGTGTTTTCTGTCAATAGCCATCAGGAGTTCCCAGGATACTAATGTGTTTGGGCCACACAGATGCTGAAAACTTCACAAACTATTAGGAGAAAAATCAGCCACCCAAAAAGTGCATTTCAAGAGGAAAAAAAGCCCCCAAAAGAAAATTCAAAGCTCAGAGGAGAGAAAGCATCCCCAAAGAGGCAGGGGCAGTCCACCTTGCTTGAAGTCCTTCACACCACCAGAGAACCTCATGGACACTCTACTGCCTGTGGTCCCTCCAGGGCACAAGGGTGATGAGTCAGCTCCAGGAGGAGCAGATAGGGAGGAAGAAGGAGGACTTGAAATAATCCAGCCATAATGGCCATATCCAGGTGAGAGCTTTACAGACACCTTGGTCCTGGGAAACAGCAAATCCTGTGCTAGCTTGGCACAAAGAAGGCAGTCCCAAACCCCCTGCTCACGGCATGATGTTGAACAAGGTACTTCCTTCTGAAAGAGGGAGCCTGAGCCCAGGTCCCTGTGGAGCTGGGGAAAGAATCAGCTCAGTTCAAGCCCTCTGGAAGGCAGCTGGCTGCCTCTGAATCTGCTAACTCAATAACTGCAGTGCCCTGCAAATCCTCTTCAGGCAATGAATCCCCTTTTACTCAAGAAGTTTATTCAGTTACTCTCTGCTATTTTCAGTAGGGAAGGCATTTTTATTGCAGCAATTCAATAAATTAGCAGGGATTGGTGTCAGTAACCTCCTTGCAACGTCAGAAATGCAAAGCTTCATGTGGCACCAATCCCATTATGTACCTAATCTCATCTACTGCTCATACAGATAACTGTGTGATAAGGGGTCAGATTTCCTTGGCTGCCTTTGTGAGTGTGCTAAGCTTATTATCCTCTCCTCATCCCCTACAGGAGACAGACTTTCTCCTCCTAACTCCTCCCATAATTATTCACTGTTAGCAGAGCATGGCAGCTCTGGCTCTTGAA
Organism: Semnornis frantzii; assembly: GCA_013399775.1. Classification (NCBI taxonomy): domain Eukaryota; kingdom Metazoa; phylum Chordata; class Aves; order Piciformes; family Ramphastidae; genus Semnornis; species Semnornis frantzii. The sequence goes on along the minus strand of VWYK01092094.1, from coordinate 185,100 downwards.
TTCTGCTTAATATGATATTATTTATCTAGTCAATATCCTGCTCTCAATGGGCTTCCACTGATGGCTTTTCTCTCTGCTGCTCCCATCACCCCCGCCCCTGCTTCCACTCGCCTCCATATGTGATTCTTCCAGCTGCTTAGTTTGACCTTTTAAAGTGTTTCAAAGGCCATAAGGATCTTCCTGAAGAAACAGGACTTAGAAGGAAAGAGGACAAGAGAGGAACCCTCTTTGCCAGGTTGTGTTGATTCTAACGACATGAATGACGCCCTGCACAGCCCAGGCTGAGTCACAACCAGTCGACTCCCTCTCTACATGTTCCCAGCTGATGATAAATATTTGCTTTCTCTTCTTGAGGCTGAATCATGTCAGGTTTCATTTTCAGAAGGCTCTTTTATAGAAGAAACAAAACCAAAACCTCTCCTATTGGTAAGAAAACTTGCAATTCCTACCCTCAGCTATGTTTAGTTTATAGGGAATTTGTGGGATGAAAACACTTTTGTTAGCAGAGGGGTGGTTACAGATGGCATCAACTGGCAAAAATGGCAACTCTACTGTCAGAGTGGTTTGAAGGGGGGGGAGGGGGGGAGCATTGCTTTGGCAGATTCCTATTAATCATAATAAGAAATGCTTTAGAAATAGCTTTCCACAGAAGGGAGCTCAGCAGCAGATCCCAATTACACGGTGAACTACCCAGGCTGTTTTGTAATAGCCCATTCCTCACAGCCTTGCTGCTGTCAGCTGTGAAGCACTGCTTTTTTTCTGAGAGGTGCAGATTAATACCATCAACATCACACACCTGCAAAGCAAGCCTGGGCATTGCCTCTATGCAGAATACAAGACTGCATTTTTCCTACTCAGCTCCTCTCCTTTCATCTGTGTGCATTTTCATCACGTCTCACCTGATACAGTTATTTTCATTGCTTCAACTGGTCGGAGGGAAAGTCAGGATGTTCGGTTTGGCCATCCCTATTCAGGATGTGTATGGATGGGAAAGCAGCAGGCAGCAAAATGAGCACACCTCCTCATGTGCCTGCAGAAAGCAGGAGCAGAAGACTTCACTGGCAACTGCCAAAGCTACAAAATAAATGATCCCAAGAGCCAAATATTTAATTTTCACTCAGTGCAGAGGCTGGCTCCTGTGAAAAGGAGAGACCTCTTATCCCAGCAACACCAAGGGAATTAGCAGTCTGGCTCCTTATCCTTCCACTCATTTTTTAGTGAAGTGTGATGGCATGCTGAGGGAACCTGGAGGCTGTATGCCATCCTCGGTTCTCAGAGATCCACAAACAGGGCTGTTTACTAAAGCGAGATTAAATGAAAGGAAAACAGCATGGCTGTGCCAATAAGTGAGTTTTCTGTCCTGCACATGCTTCCTCTGGGACACAGGGAGGAGGAGGATTGCTAATCAGCCAGCTGTTTCTCACCATACACTGTCTATGGTTGCAGATTGCTCATTTAAAGCCACTGAGATGCTTTAGGCTTGAGTTTGGACAAGGAGGTAGTACATTAGTGGGAGCTGTGTCTTCTAAAACATTTGAAACAACAGATTGGAAGGGCTGCTCCTACCCAGTTAGTCTCAAAGTCTCTTTGAGACTCCACGGCTTGTATTCCTCTGCATGGACTGTATAAAATAAAATCCTATGGTTTGAAAAAGGATCATTAAGCTCCCATCATCACAGCTCTCCAGGGTTTGCAGTCGTTTGTTGTTTTTTTTCCTGTTCATTCTCTAAGAGATGCTCCTAATCCTTTTCTCCAGTTAGAAATTAAAAGCTGATTTGCACATTTACTTGTACCCCAGACACAGCCTTTGGATGTGGAGCCTTCTGGATCATTCCTGTCTCTTAATGACCATCCCAATGAGATGCGTCCTGGAGTCTGGGTTTAGCTGGTGGTATTGTTGAGTAGACTGGCCCTGCTGGCTCTCCTGAGGCTTTGCTGCCTGCGCAGCATTAGGCACATGGAGGAGTGAAGGCACAAATGTGCATTTCTGGACCCACTGCATTAGTGCTATTCACTCCCCTGCTTTCCACACTGGGCATTAAACAAACCTCCCAGTGTACCAGGGCTGGATGTTTGCCACCAGGACCGGGCAATGGAAAGCTCTTTCATTCCACGTTGTTCTTCCTGCTTTTCCATCCATCACAGGAAGGACTCCTTGTTTTGTTGCCAGGATTAGTGCTGGCATTGATCCTGCCCTGGTCTGAATGTCCTCCTCTGAGAGCAGTTTGCTCCTTTCCAGGAAGGACATATGTAGAGATAGTCAGACTTATTTTACAGCCAAGAGGAGCAGTATGTGGCCAGGTACATCTCATCAGTCAGGTGAGTGCCTGGAAAGGGCCTGGCGTGACATTTCTGGATGCCCAGGAGAGGTTCACGACTGAGCTCTGAGGGCTGCAGTGACACTCAGCATGGCCTTGGGCTACTTCTCAATGTCAGCTGAATACAGCTGTGGTAAATATACCCAGTAATTCGGGTAATGGGGGATAAATGACATAGAAAGGGCTTTTTTTGTCTGGTGTTTTAAGGTAACAAGGCTTACATCATTTTTTTGCTGTCTCTCCTCATCCCCCCAAAACCACTGAGCTTGTTGGTTAAACTCCACCAAACTTAATAGAGGGACACAGGTGCTGAAGAGAACAAAATTCCTAAAAATACTGTGGAAAAGCATTATCTGAGCACCAAAAAGCAAATCTATCAATATCTTCTCCTAAGAGGAGGTTGCAGTACAATCTTTTCAAGGACTTGGAGGACTAGTGCGGGCATGAGATACAGGAAAGTTTTCAGCAGCTGAGTTCACAGAATCACAGAATGTCAAGGGCTGGCAGGGACCTCGAAAGCTCATCCAGTCCAACCCTCGGGCCAGAGCAGGATCACCTAGAGCAGATCACACAGGAACACATCCGGACAGGTTTTTAACATCTCCAGACAGGGAGACTTCACAACCCCCCTGGGCAGCCTGTTCCAGTGCTGTCACCCTCACAGGGAAAAAATTCTCATCGTGTTTACATTAAATTTCCTGTGCCTCAACTTCCATCCATTGCCCCTTGTCCTGTCATCAGGCATCACCCAGCAGAGCCTGGCTGCATCCTCCTGGCACTCAGCCTTTACATATTTATAAACATCGATGAGGTCACCTCTCAGTCTCCTCTTCTCCAAGCTAAAAAGCCTCAGCTCCCTCAGGCTCTCCTAGTAAGGGAGATGTTCCATTCCCTTCATCATCTTTGTGGCTTTGTGATGGGCTCTCTCAAGCAGCTCTGTGTCCCCCTTGAACTGGGAGGGGCAGACCTGAACACAGTTGCTGGTAGGAGGTTGCACATTATTAGATGCCAGCGACTCCAGTCCTCCAGCTAAGCTGCTTCCTTCAAGCATGCTCCATGGCGTCTTCTGCAAGGAGACTCAGCCTTAGTGACACAAAGGCAGGGCAAGGTGAGGTGCTTCCAGTGTTTTGCATGTTGGTCTTTGCTGACAATCTCTGTCTGTCCTTCAGACTGACCACCAGTGTCACTTCAGGAGGTCCCTTCTTTGGCTATGTCACGTTTTCCATCCCTGTGCTTCCTATCAGAGCAATCTGTCTTCCTGCATGCTGGGGGCTTTCTTAGAGGCAGTTGCCTGTGTGGACAGCTCAAGGAGCACCATGCATGCCAGAAGGCACTCAGACAGTTCATGAAAACAAAAACTCTCTGCTTTCTCTGGTAAGCCTCAGCAGATTAATTTGCTGTATTAATAGGAATAAACCTCATTAGTCATCACCAACCTGCCAGTTCTATGCTGAGGCTGAAAATGCTTTTCTCTGAGTACGTGAATAAGGTGTTGTCAGAGGATGCAAAGCTGCAGGCAGGTTGTGGATGCCAGCAGAGCTCTGGAAACCTTCTGAAAGTGACTGGGACTTGGGAGAACATGGGTCATCTTGGTCAAGACTTACTCAAGTTTGACTTTTAAGACTGCCTTTTGAGCACACATGACCAGGTGATGCTAAAGTTGAAGCTTGGAGTCTGGGATACACTGTAAACCAAATTTTGTGGTCCAGCTCTGGTTCATTGTTTCCAGAGCTCCAGAATCAAGCTATAAACTAAAATTTTAAGTAAGCAAAAGACTTTCATAGATCACAGGTGCTAAGACACATTTTGGATTTTGAGAACACCTTAAGGTTATGGTGTCTGTTAGGATGCAGGATTTGTAACTGAGCAGGTTCCCCTCAGATGGATATTAGCAAGTAAAAGCCGAAAGGTCTGATCCTTAATTTGCTGCACACTGTGAACTGCTTGGGGAAACCTATCAGCTCAAGATTGTATTTATTCTGTGGACAAGCTGCCTTCAGCAGTCCCTGGAACCCAGAATTGAGTATGCACAAGGTCCTCCACCCATGCTGCACACAGAGGGCAGTGTGAGAAAAGCTATAGAGCTGGCAAGCCTCAGGAGCAAAAAAGCCATCCCAGAAACAAGGCACAATTGTAAAGGTCTGGGTTTACATGGCCAGTGATGCTCAATGTACTGAAATTTATTTCCCACAATGTCTGCCAACAGCACAGCTGAGTTTCTACCTCTGTTCCTCCCTTGCAGTGTTGTTAGATTCTGTCAGTGTATTTTGTACTGGTTGGCCTCAGCTCCAGAGTGATTCTGTGACCCTTCTCTGATGACAAGAATGGTCCCTGTGTTTCTTCGTGCCTCTGTTGATCAATAGATATGTTTTTACCTGTGGCACTCAGGAGACCTTGTGGGGCAGGTTCTACCTTCTGTTTAGAACTGATGGAGTTTTAAAGATCTTTTTCTCCATTGGTGTTGGCACTGTCTGGCTTTCAGGGTAACACCACTGTGCCTTTGTCTTCACAGGCTTGCTCATACACCAAAACCACAGGCATCACCTGCCTGCTCTAGGGCAACCAAGATAGCTGCACTTTGGCATCCAGACTCAGCAGTTACATGCCAGGCTCCCATGTCCTTGCATACATCTTATTTATTACTGCACCACAGGGATTCTGGAAACCTTATCCAAGATTGTTGCTTATTTTCTAAGAGGTTTCATGTTCTGAGTGAAATGCTGTGATTATGTAGACCATTAAGAATCACCTGGTGGTTCTAAATCAAGAGGGGGTGAAAAATCACTGGATCATACTTCTTGCCTTTTTTTTTTTCCTCTGTCTTAGACCAGGTGTTCTCTGTCCCATCCTGCTGACCTATCCAGCTTGCCTTGCTGTACCCATAATGCCAGGTGGTAAACACAGTCTGACAAGAGTGTTTTGCTGGCTCAGCATCTGTGGTATGGACAACATCTGCTGCCATTCAAGGGCTCATCTTGTGTTGTTGGGAGGGAGAGTCTGCAGCACAGGCTTGATCAAGTGCAGATCTAATGTGTCTCTGGCTCCTGTCCCCCACCTCTGACTCGCAGAGGGCTAAAAATATCACCTGGTTCATAGAGGCTGTTTTGGGGGCTCTGTGTTTTTCCCAGCTGTAGCTCCTCAAGCATGTGCTGCTATTTTTTCCAGTGATGATCAGCATTACACTATATATTTGTCTTTAGAATATATAATTTTAGACCTGATTATGCAATTATTGCCACTCTAAATCATCTGCTATGTGAATTTGTTTTCTTAATTAAAAACAATAACAAATTTGGCTTCATTTATAGCACTCCAAAGTGCTTAGCCCCAGGATTAGAGTTGGCTTCTCTGGGGACTATGTTTCCCAACACACATCACTCCTATCAATGTGTTTTGCTCTGTGCTTTGTGCAGAAAACCACCAAACTGTGCCAGCTTCTGTACTTCTGTACGAGGCACAGAAGTATTTCTAGGGAAGGAGGACAAGACCATTTATGACTGTAGGCTCAATTACAACATTATTACTAATCTGAAAACAGATCACCAGAAGCAAAATAACTTCATCGTCTTCATAAGCTGTGAAGCACCATGGCACAAGTGTTTTTCTGTCTGAGGGAATGAGAGTATCAGAGATACTCCAGATGCACTGGAAGTGCTAAAATGTTCAGTATTAATAAAGAGCATGTTAAAAGTTACTAATCTCTTGTTTTGGTTCCAGGGCTGGCAGGTCCCAAATGCTTTCACTGACAAGACCATTCTCAGCACTTTTCAGAAAGCAGAATGAAGGCTAACAAACACAGAGGAGCAAGACACTCTGCTAACCCCATTTCCCCCTGTGACTGAGATGGCAAAGTCCACCAGGTGCTTCAGGTGAGGCCCTTTGCCATGCTCATGCCTTTATTCCCTGTGTGCCTCCCCCTTTGAGAAACAATCCTGGGCCAGCCTTGTATCCAACATTTTTAATTGTTTCTGTGCTCACAAGGAGCTGGCTTGGTTTGGCTGCTGGTGCTCTGGGGGAAGACTGTGACAAGCTGGGAGGGGTGGATGGGGAGCAAGGCAGTGAATAGCTCTCAGGACTGTTTCAGGAAAAGCTGAACCTGCCTTGGAGCAGGGAAAAACCTAGCTGGCCTCTTTCAGTCTCTCCCAGCCCTGTTTTTAGTGATGTCATTTATTTCTTGCAGACCTTTTTTTTGTCCCCTTCCTCTGATGCCACCCATAATCTACAATTTGCTGTCATTACTGTTTTCCGATTCTCGTCTTCGCCCCAGGCTTGTGCAATCCACCCACCCTTAGCAAAGGCATAAACTGAAAGCAGTGCAAGTGACAGTATGTGGCACCCTACAACGTCAGGCAGCAAACCCTCTGTTGAGGTTAACTGCTTCCTCTCCTTGCTGGTGTCAGGCAACACACTTGAGTAAGTCAGTCTTTTCCTAGCAGCACTGCTATTCTCTGCCAACCCTGTAAGCTGCAGTCAGTGTGAACCTGGAGAGCTCACACTTTCCTTCATAGAACAGGTCTGTGACACCTTCTCTGGTGCCATTTCTCTTTCTGTAGTTTTTAACGGTCACATTTTTAACATTCAGCCTTTTTCTATGTGGTGCAGGGTCCCCTCTGCCTCTGTTCTCATTGGCTCCAAAGTGAGCCTATCTGGGCTCAGAGGAGGACACTTCAGTCCTTTTAATGTCTCATGAGGTGTCACTTTTGGGGAGGGAGGCTGCAGCCTTGCTTTTCTACAGAGCAGCACCTACTTCTCTGGGTTACAGTAGAAGGGGTGCAAGACCAAACAAGTGCTTCCATGAGCTGTGATATTTTGACTTATGCAAGCTGGAGTTTGCTGCATCAGGGTTGTGTTGGTAGATGTGTAAGAGGGTCATTTGATTTTGCACTCAATTGGAGTTGTGATGCAAGATAAAAGGAAACACCTTCTCATAGCTCCATTGCCTTGGTGACTCTGGGGACTCAGAGATAGGAGCAAGCTTTGGGTATAAAGGCCAGAAGCCCCATGCAGAACAATGCAGCCAATTTCTGTGCATGGTCAGTGATTTTCTGGGTGCTAGAACCCAGATTAGAAGCTGTTCTAAAGAAAAGAGTAAAACACAGCCAGGGAGTGTGTGTGGCCCTGCCTACCAGCTGCCAGCTCCACCATGTCATTTCTCTTTACATGCCCATTCAGCATCACGGGCTCTGTACCCTGATGCTGGGCCCATGGGAAACAGGGGCATCACTGGATACTGTCCGCACCTCAGCTCCAGCCTTTCTCCTAAATCAGACTTTTAACCACTTTTCTACACTTGACTGTGGAAAATGAGGGAAAACAAAAATCTTCTACTGCAAGTCCTGTACAGTGAGAGCTGGCCAGAGTAGAACATTTTGTGGGTGTTTTGGAGATGACTAAAAGAAAACATGAGAAAGCTCCCAGAATTATCTTAATTTCAGCTGATGCTTCTGGGATGCTATCTGAGTCTCCACCCCTTGTGCTCTGTAGGACCAAAGCTGGCTGTAGCTCCATAAACACACATGTTTGTGTGAAGGACACACCAAAGGAAGGCTGATGTGATGCAGGTGGGCCTTGTTGTCTCTTATGGAGGGGTGAGGTGAGGCACAGCTGTGCTCTCTCCCATTTTGTTTGGGATCACTATCTTTGTGGTTCCAGTTCTGTGGTTGCTGCCATACATTAAAGTGGACCCAGAGAGACAGAGCCTGCTTGGATCTTTTGTTGGGGAAGGAAGAGTCCAAGCCTCATGTGTGTTTGATCAGTGTTAGAAGCTGACTCATTTGTGATGCTTTTGTTAATACCTACAGCACCTTGGAGACAGGCCCAGGGGAACTGCTGCTGCTGGGACAGAGTAAGTGAACTTGGGCATAGTCACCAGCTGGTGGACTGGATGCCTTCGAGGAGACTCAGCATGATCCAGGGTGGTGGCAACTGGCAAACGGTCCTGAGCAGAGGTCTCTTCTTATTCCAGGGGATTGGAGGACAAGGGGGAAAGTGAGGGCAGGAGGGTGCTTGTGCACTGATACCACCCAAGATAGAAGCCAACGTATGTCATTGACGTCAAACGTGACCCCCGTCAAAGCCGTGTCCTGTTACAGTCAAGTAGCATTTAGCCTCAGGAAAATGCCTCCGTGCTGAAGCTGTTACTAATGTGATAAATGCTGGAGTTCCCAGGAGCCTGAGTTATGGCAAAGTCCTCGAAGGAAAACAGCACAAACCTCCTTTAAGGTAAAAACAAGATAAAACCTCAAAGCTGGGAGGAGTGAACTGGCTTGCAACACATTGTAAACTCAGGAGTTAAATCTGCCTCCCCTCCCTCCCTCCCTGATCTCACATAACCACTGTGTTAAGAGGCTCAGAAATTGGCACTAAGAAATCCAGAGGGCTATTTATCCAGACCTGGAAATGATGCTCCTGCCCGTGAAAGACGTGATTGTGCTTGGAGGTTTGTGCAACAAGAGCAGCAGCTGCAGCCCCAGCGGATCTGCAGCAGGACACTGTGTTGCTTCTTGGCCACCGGCAGTTTGCTCTGGCAACTGGATGGAGCTGAGCCAACAGGACAGGAGATGGTGCTAAAAGCATGAGTTATCCAGCCAGCCCTTTGCATCCCAGTGTATGGCTGTCTATATGTCTCAAAGCTTGTTGACAGGCCAGAGGGAAACACAGGAGATTTTGTGAAGAGCTGGGGTTGGGCTGGGACCCTCAGTAGGGGATGCTCACTCAGACATGTTGGTTCTCCTCCAGCCAGAACTGAAGGTGAGCAGATAGGGCTCTGCTCTCTGTCTGGACATAAATGATGCTGGGAAAGGGCTGTAAGGCAAAAGAAAACAAAATATATTTCAGGCTGTCAAAGCATGAGGATGTCTGGGAGGACGTCCTGAAGGTATCTTTAGCTCCCATGTACTTTCTTGGTGTCAATGGTTGTGGCAACCCCTCTACGAAGGAAAGCATGTTTTGGCCTGCATCGAACTGCACCTTCCTTCAGTTCTGACTACTGCCTCTTGCCTATTCCCCAGAACGTACTTTCAACCCTTAGAAGAGTCTTTTCTGGGAGAGGGGTGATGTTCCAGGAGGTGCTGGGTACTGTCCACCCCACCCTGGCTGCCAACAGATTCAGCATGGTTATATATAGGCTCTGAGCTGAGGCCTTCGAAGCAGCACTTAGACCTGAGTTCCTCGAATATGGCTGGAAAAATTCCACTTGGCATCAGGCAATTCTCCATATGCTGCTGTTCCCTTCTGCCTTTATCCAGAAAGCACCTCCAAGCTGCTATTTTGAGAGGAGCATTTGATATCTTTCTGTTCCCTAACCACTCCTGAAGGGGCTATCTTTCCTCGCCTAGGCTTGGACACAAGTGGACTTCCTAACTCCCTGCACCAGCCCAGTGTCACTGGGTTGCAGTGGTGCTTGACCAATGGCTGGACTGTGTGCTCTCTGAGAGGGATGGAAGTGTCCCTCTGTTGTGTGTTAGAAGGCTGATGATGGCAGGTACCAGAATATTCACTAGCTGCATTGGGTTTTCTCAGCTACATCCTGTGGGACCCATAACCTTCCTGCACAAGTTCCACATTGAGAAAGCAAGGCTTCTGCATTTCTCCTCTGAACTTCTGGTTTTCTCTAGGAAAGAATTCTTGTACCTTCTGTTTCCACTCAGCATCTCTGGCTTTTTAAAACATTTATGTTCTCAGAAGTAGAAAGTGCTTTGAATATCTGCTCTGTTCACACACCAAATCACACAGGAAGTCAGCATACACCTAAATCACCAACACGTGTTTGTTCTGGCCTGGGATTGCTAAGTGGAGAACAAAAGTTTCCTAGTAGGGCTGATGAAAAGGTGGTGTAGGTAACCTGCCACGAATTTTCAGGTGGACCCTCCAGCTAGGACTTTGCTATAAACCTGTCCGTGCCTGTCACTGCCAAGCAGTTACAAGACAGGATGAGCTCTGCTGAGTGCAGGCATGCAGTGCTAGAGCAGGAGGACAACTCTGCTTGGTAATTCTGCAATAAACCTCCCTAGACAAATACAGGTTTCTCAAAGGAAATGAGAAAGATGTGTCCCTGCAGAAGCATGGGAGGGGCCTGAAGGTTTCTTTTGGTGACCTGTACACCACTCTGATTCCCAGTTTGACACACTTGCAAAGATTTGGCTGAACTGGCTCTCATCACTAGACTTGATCCTCATTGCTTTTAACTCACGCTCCTATAATCGTGAGTGAGAGTAAGAAGATAGAGATGACTTAACAAACACCAGCTGACTTTTCAAGAAGATTTGTATAAATAACTTTGTGTGTTATAAGGCTGTCAGAAGAGAGAAACATGCAGATCTGAAGAGCTAGGCATTGTTCCACCACACCAGCCAAGCTCCTGCACTGTGCTAGTGTCACTGTCAGTTTTGGAGACAAGGCCTGGCCGGGGGTCTCACATGGTCTTCTATTTATTTGCCTGGACACCTGACATTTCCCCAGCTGATCCTGCTGAAAAAGTCTGTCTGCTCCTCAAAGAACTTTCTGGAGTCATCATTGCAGGGGCTGCATCTGGGAAGAAATTCTCTTTATGGAGGCTTTCTATCCCAAATGAGTACAAGCTAGTACACTCTCATTTAAGCCTCCATAGCATCCCTTTCCTCTTGCTTACATGGAAAATAGTATCAGAAGAGCATTTGTGTATTTTTAGCTACTTTTAATTGAAGTAGCAGCTGGAAACAAGGAAAAGAGCCAACATTGCCTTGCCAGCCAGCTCTTCACAGGCCGCCAGCAGCTGCTCTGCAGCCCTGTGCCTGTAGTCACTTGGCAATTCGGGAGAGGTCCATGGGCACCTGAGGACATGTTTGGGGCAGCTCTGAGAGGAGACACAGAAGCCAGGAGCTGTAAATATTGTGAGTCCTCACATACATGAGCCTGAGCTACAGGTAGTTCCAGTTATCACCTCTGCAATCACCAGCCTCAGCAGCACAGCCAGTGCTTGTCTCTCATGCTGCTGGAGCCTTGACAAGTTCACAGCAATGAGAGTCAATATTTACCACCTTGAGTTTGTTAGTGCTAAGAAAGCAGCTCGCTCAGAGATGCTTTCTTGACTAATCCATGTAAATGCTCTTCTTTTGTTGAGAGAGAATGATAAACAGATGGCAGGGAGAAGGTGACAAAATAGAAATGAGTGTCACCTATGGCAAGAAACAAGAGGAGAAACTGCACACTGCTGTCAGGAGGTAGGAAATGCAGTGGGTTTGGAGAAGCAGAAGTCCATGAGTGAGACATGCAAATGACTCTGAGACCCTGGGAGGAGTTCGGCTCCTGAATTCTGAATAGACAAGGTGTCCTCCTCCACCAGCGGTTTCTGCAAACACAGTGCTTAATTCCTTGTGGATGAAATGCTGCCTAACATACATGCATTTGTGTGCATGCTACATGGACTGGAAACCGGTCAGGGCATTCTCCCTGCCTGCAGCCCACATGAGGAGGGTTAGCAGGGCACAATGTGGAGGGCAGGGTCTGGGCTGCTGGTGGTGCTTACAACCTCCTTAGGCTGGAAATAGTCTGTGGGGATGGGTTTCTGCTGCAGCCTTCCCTGATCTCTGCATTTCTGAGCGTAGCAGAAGCAAAGCAACATAGCAAAGCAACTTGTGGGCTCCACTATGTCTTCTTTGGCATGGTATCAGGAATTTAGACCAGAATGCACATATTTATCATCTGATTTTCATATGGAAATGCAGCTAAGCTGAAGGAGACAAACCCTAAGGCACTTCCATGCCTCCAGTGACAAGAAGTCTCCTACCCCAATAAAAATTGCACAATTTTTGTTAAAGACATTAAAATCTATGGCCTCTTTAAATAAAAAAAACTGGCCAATTACCTTAGAAATCCTCCCTTTGCTTGAGCTGCTTCACCATACAGCTCTGCATCCACAGTGAGTAGGGCCAAGGCTGCAGCAACAAGCCCATACTTCTTCCCTGAGTGCATCTGGGCTCTGGGGCTTTCTCTCTCACAGCCCTTCAGCCCAGGGCGCATGCCAGCAAAGACCCTGAAATCTGCACTTGCCACTGAGTTAAATTCATGCTTAAGAACCACTGCATACTGAAGAGTTGTCCAGTTAAATTCCACTATACCGACAAGAGGACTGGCTGGCATCCCAACCCTCTTCATCTTCCCCAGTTTCAGTGTAAAAGGTCTGTGAGAGAAACCTTTGCCATGAGGGATTTGTCAACCTGCCTTTTTTATTCCCATGTAAACACCTCCTACAACCCCTGGATTTAGTGGCTGGCAGGAATAAGTAAGTTCTGCAAGGCATCTGCAGAATGCAGCCTGCACAGGGCAGGCTGGTCGTTAGGAAAATCCAACGCCCTCTGCAGGCAAGACATTTGGCAGCGCAGGAGGGGGCTGCACCTCTGGCGAAGGCAGACAGCAGATGACCAGCTACAGCCTCAAGAAACATCTGGAAGAGCACAGCCTGCAGATGGGGTTTGGGCTGTATATATGAATAAAGTAGATCCTAGCTACCATGCTCCTCTTAGCCTATGTGCACTGGAAAATCCACAAGGAAATTTGCTTATATTCATGTCGGGGTTTTGTGCCTTTGCAGAGGCTTTTCTCTCTCTGCCTTGCTGCTGTGATTTCCAGCACTGCTGTAGATAGTTTGTGGACACTCACAGCAGCTGCACTGAGGGCACAATTGACACTTGGCAATCCTTTCTTGTTGTCAGAGGACACCAGATTTGTCTTCTCCTTGCTCTGCCCAAGCCAGTCTTCAATGCGTGCTTGGGAATGCTCTGCAAGTGCAGACACTCAGCATCACCCCCTTCAGCTGCTAGCAGGCAAGACAGAGAGGAGACCTGGGAGGAGGCAGTGAAAGTTTTAGTTGTCCTTGGAACACCATACAAACCAGATGGCAATGAGAACCCTCTCCAGTGCAGCTCTGCTGTCTCTCCAAAACATCAACTAGGGGAGCATCCACTGTTTGCCCTGTAGAGGAAAAGCAGGTGTGTAGATCTGTAGTCCTCCTCAACAGGAGATGTGAGCAATGGCTCCCTTTCATACCTAGAGAGTTGGTGGCAGCTCTGGTTATTGCCTTATTACTCATCTGTGAAAGGGTCTGGTAAATTGTTCAGGGATTTGAAACACCTCCACAAACATATTCTTGATACTCAACACATCACCAAAATCCTAGCAAGACTGTAATCATTCCTGACTGCTCTCTGGGCAACCGACTATTTCTTTGCTGGGCTTAGTGCCACTCTCTGCTGTGACATTAAAGGTAGCAGAGCTTTTATTGCTGTTAGGGATGTGATGAGCATGAAGCATCCAGCTGGACTCCTTACGTTTGCAAAACGACAAGGCTCAATCTGGACACAATTTAGAAGAAAACAAATGTGAATTGCTGCAATGGCTTCTATCTGGTTTTACCTTAAAGGGGAAAATGCCCTTTCCCAGTTTTGCATGGTGCAAGATAAGTACCTACACCTCTGAAATAGGGTGGTAAACATGGTTAATCTAAAAACTAACAGCCACAATTAATTCTCTTTGCAATTTCTAGTAGCTGGAGAGGCTTTCATCTATCTGGATATATCCATTTGGAGGCAATTGCCTTTATTATTCAGGATTGCAATTTGCCTGTTCCTATTGGTCTCCGATGCAAGTCTTTAAAAGTTTAACACATCTGCAATTTTATAAAGTCATTAGTTTTAATTAATAGATAAAGCTCCTCCATTATTCTCAGAATTAACTCACACTGAGAAGAAGGCACAGCCAGTACGTGGTTGTGTGTGTTCACTGGGAAATTCTTTTGAAATGCTGTGATTAGAGGTAGAGAAGAAGATTTGGGCTTCGTTTGGCAGATAAATGGAAACAAAGAGCAAAATGTTCTGTCCAGATTCTATAGGGATTAAACAATCTTGGATATGCTACAATTTGCTGCCAAAGTGTTTTGTGTTCTCCTCACATCCAAAGAGTGGCCAATGGGGTACATCTGTGTGTCCACAGGAGGTGAAGGGAGTGCAGTCTGCAATTCAGCATGGGTGACAGAGCCTGCAATGCTGGCTGGCCATGAGGCATACAGTGCCATCCTGCTGGGCACCTGCCGGACCAAGCAGGTGAAATATCAGATATTTCCTCTATAGGAAAGTGTCCTGGCAACAGCACTGGTGAGCTGTCTCCTGCTCCCCACCTCTGGTGAACTTCATCTGGGTACAGAACAGCTTTGCCTGTGAGCTCCAAAGATACTTACAAAGGCTTGAGAAGAAAGAAGAGGTGAAGTAAGGTTGGATTAAATAAAGATAAAGCATCATGTGGTCAAACACATCACACAGTTCCAAAACCTGGAGCTGCTCTCCTCAATGAATGTATCTAAGCTGAGATGTGTGGTAATTCTTTCATTTGATGGCCCACCCTGGACAGGAGTTGGCTGTGCAGTTTTTCTCCTCTCTGCTGGTGATATTTAACCTCAAGAAGCCAGACCACAGGTACAGTTGAGCAGCAAATCACTTTCCTATCCTACAAAAGGTCCCAAGCTTTTGCAAGTTCAACCTTGTCATTAAAGAGGGACATATAAGATTGTTTATCACTGTGGAGTGACAGACTGGGGGGTTCCTCATTTCTTTTGAAGCTTTCTGTAAAATCTGTGCTTCTTAACACCTGCAACCTTTCACCATAAGCAGAGCAGGCCACCAGGAACCTTTCTTCCTCCCTGATCCCAGATAGATTTGTTCTCTTCAAGACTGAAGGCCTGGGTGCAGCAGGAACCAAGGGTCTGGAGGGCCACAGTGAGGAGATGCCTGGATGAAGCAGAATGAGAAATCCTGGCCCTTCCCAGCAGAGCCAGCGGCTGCTGCTCAGCAGGTCAGCTCAGCCAAAATCCTTTGTTCAGCATATGATGGTGGTACAAGAGTGGACTGAACAGAATCAAATCGCCTGCTCCTCTGGTAGGATGAGGGTGGAAAACTCAGACAGTGCAGGAATGCTGGGACAGACGTAGAAGACTGCCTGTGGAGTGAGGGAACCATCTCCACTCCAGTACCAGTACAAGGTCCTGTGTGACATCCACATTTAGGAAGCAGACTGACCTTCCTGCACTGGTGTATGAACTTGCAGGCAAAGAATACAGTAAAACAGAAGAATGCCATGAGGCTTAAGAGGGAATTAATTCTGTGGAGCAAAAGGCAGCATGGTGCTGACCACTCAGCTGACAGGGCTGAACTGTGAGTGACAGCATCATATTGCTTTGGGCTGAATGCAGCAGTTCCAGTTCAAAGCAGAAGGCAGTGGAACTGTCAGCAGCTTTGGTGGGACACAAAATGATGCTCTGTAATTTTTCTGCTCCATTACATGAATGCAAGAAGCACCTGGGCTATGGTAAATAAAGATAAGAGCAGAGTAAGAAACAGGCCTCTGTGATGCAGCAGGGAGAGGATGCAAGGAGGTGTTTTTAAAATGTCTGAATTTCCACTGAACAGAAGTCACTGCCAGGTCCTCAGGTCTTTCTCAAAAAAAAAAAAAAGAAGAAAAAAAGAAAACCCAACACAGTCAAAAGGGACTGGGTTAGTTAGAAGTGACCAACCTAGAAAGAAACTGCCTCTTCTCAGCAGCTGGTAAAGTCCATGGCATTACCCTAAAGCCATAAACCCAACCTCTGCTCCAGCCAGAGAGGTATGATGTGCCTGAGCTGTGCTTGCCACAGGCAGCAGAGCTGTGTGGGGCTGGGACAGCTTTCAGAAGCAAACTAGAACTGCTGGTTGCCTTCCATCAGTGCTCTGAGACATTTGAGCTCATGGGAATTGTTCGCCCAGCACTGAATACTATTAACCTGGGCTGTTACCTTGCTGTGCCCTCCTTTCCAGAACATCAAAAGCTCAATCAAGTCCTGCAGTGCTGACTACATTCATTGGCTCTTTCAGATGAATTTGCCAGAGCCCAGCAGTTCTCCAAGTCACCCTGAGTGATGAATGCCAAGAGGAGTGCTAGTCGTCCAGAACAGACAAGGAGGACGCATGATCTGCAAGGAGCCAAGGGTGGGCAAGGAGCTTTGGGGCACAAAAAGCACATACAAAAAGAATGGAATACTTAGTCACAGCTCCACAAGGTGCTGCCAGCCACTGAAGAACAGAAGCAGTTAAATGGCAATGTCACCAATCAGGAATCAGAGATCTGGAAGCAGCTGTTACCCTGTGGCTGTCAGATTCCATGTGTGTGCAGCAGCTGTAAAGCAGCCTCAACAAACCTGAGACAGCAGCACTATGATGTTTTACACTGCTGAGAATCTGTTCCGGGGAGTGGGGTTTGTCCTCTGAATTGCTATCGCAGTTTGCACTGAGATGATCAACAGCATCAACAGGAAGGACAGATGTGGTTGATATTTGGGTTCTCAGAACTAAAACCCAATGTTTCTGTTTTTAGCATTCTCGATAAAGAATGATTCATGCAATTTCTTCAGCTGACATTCAGCTTCTGATGCCACATTACCTCTTCTGCCCCACTTGTTGAACACTTAGGACCCAAATCCTGTTGTGAAATAAGCCCCAGCACTGCAGGGACAAAACCTGGACACTCAGAGCACTTGGTTGTCATCTGGAGGAACCAAGCTGGGGGAAGGAGGGCAAGATATGCCAATGTGGAGAAAGAAATGATGAGGACTGGGGAAACAGAGGGTGAGCATGAGGATGTAGAAGCCCTCAAATAAGTGTGGGATGTGGTAGAGAGACATCTCTACCTGGACTGTTCTTCCACAATACTAACCTCAAGTATTCAGACTTACAGATCTGATGCTGTTCTGTCTTTCTTTCTTTCTTCTGTCAAAAGAGGATTTTTTTTTTTCCCCCAGAGGCACTGTAGTCTTCCCTCATACCTCGTTTTTAGCATTTGAGATTTTTTACTTGGCACCAAATTGTATTTTTCAGAATGATAGAATTGTTTTGATCGGAAAAGACCTCAAAGACCATCGAGCCCAACCATCAACCTAAGGCCACCATGGCCATTAAACTATGTCCCAGAATATTCTTTCCAAGTAAAAAAGAAGTTGTCTAAAACTGATGTGACCAAAGGAAGAAGTGCTAGTAGCAGTTCATGTCTTACACGAGGGAAGGACTCCATGCAACATGAGATCTCCTGTAGACTGGACAGGCTGGATTGTCCTTGTGAGCGGAGAGTATTTCCCTAGATGTTCATGGGACATTACATCAGCTCACAGTTTTACAGATTTTAACATCAGGAGAAATTTGGATTTCAGGACAGGGCATTAAGTTTCACTTGATAGGCTTTTTTTTTTCCCCCCTCATACTCTAGTTACACTGCAGAGGAAATTTTCAGGCCAAGGTCTACAAATAACTGGAGTCCACGAAAGGTTACTAAGATAGGCAGCTTCACACACTCTTCACAGCAAACCACATATGTGAAATTGATAACAAAGTCTCTGTCTCCACTGGGAAATATTTATCTGTCCCAAAATAATAATAATAATTTTTAAAAAATGTTGAAAAGCATTTGGAAGGACATAAAAGTTTAAGCTTAAAAGGCCAAAAATGGATATAGTTATTCGTAGCTATAAAGGGTGAAGTAGCCAAGGCACAGACAAGGAAAGACTGCCACTAAACTGTCTCAGAAGACTGCATGGTGGCGAAGTGCCTGTCTTTGGCTCTAGCAGTTGCCTGAAATGAAAATGGGGATTAGACTTGTGAATGCTTTTTGGCTTTATGGAGCAATATATAGCTCCCAAACTGACATGGCATGAGAAGGAGAAAAGGATGTGATTTGTATAGGGGAAATTCATGCTCCTCAAAGGTACAGTAGCTATTTGCCTGTGAGGATAAAAGTATATATACTAGAGAAAGAGAACTTCTTAAATTCCAGTCTAACTTAAATTAGTTAGCCCAGGAAAGATATTGATGAATTTTTAAGGGTCTCAGGCACTCAGATGAATTAGCAGTGTGCTGTCCTATCACATGCCTCTTTACTCTGCTCTCATCAGACCCCATCTGGAGTACTGTGTGCAGTTCTGGAGCCCCCAGCACAGGAAGGACATGGAACTGTTGGAGCGGGTCCAGAGGAGTCCACCAAGATGCTCAGAGGGCAGCAGCAGCTCTGCTGTGAGGACAGGCTGAGAGAGTTGGGGCTCTGCAGCCTGGAGAAGGGCTCCAGGAGACCTTAGAGTAGCCTTCCAGTATCTGAAGGGGTCCTACAAGAAGGCTGGGGAGGGACTATTTATGTCTTGTAATGACAGGACAAGGGGCAATGGGTTTAAACTGGCAGAGGGGAAATTCAACCCAGATGTTAGGAGGGAAGTTCTTTGCAGTGAGGGTGGTGAGACACTGGCACAGGTTGCCCAGGGAGGCTGTGGCTGCTCCCTCCCTGGAGGGGTTCAAGGCCAGGTTGGATGAGGCCTTGAGTGACCTGTTCTAGTGGAAGGTGCCCCTGCCTATGGCAGGGGATTGGAACTGGATGAGCTTTGAGGTCCCTTCCAACCTTACCATTCTATGATTCTGTGATTCCATGCCAAATACTGGGCCACATTGGAAGGAACGGATTGAACACCTCGAACAGTTAGAACAGTACTGAACTCCAAATTAGCAGTACACAGAAAGGGAATGGATCTGGGCACATGCACACAGCTAAAGAAAGAGTAAGGCTCCCTGTGCAGCTCTGATGTGAAGAGTAAACAAACTGTTAGCACACCTAAAACTTGGGGCAGGAGATACTGCATTGCTACTGTATAACGTGATGTACAGTTATATAGTAGCAATGCAGTGTATTGCTACTGTACAATAGCCCTGGCCTCTCACACCTTGCTTAACTCTGATTATCCCATGCCAGAAAGGCATATGATAGGGGGAGGCACAACATGCTATGTACCTGAGTTATGGAGCCATCTCTTGGGTTTGGAGCAAATTTTCAGGTGTCCTTGGGGGAAATTCAGGGAAGAAATTGCAAGTGGTGCCAACCCTGTAGAAGAACAAGAGGGCTATGAAAGGTTGGAGAATTGCTGGAGTGCTGAGTTAATTCACAGCACATGGCCCACAGTTTCACTTCATCCACCTTCCTCCAGATATTTGCTTACAAAAGGTTAATTCAAGCTTCATTTCTTAGCTAAAGGGGTTGATAGCAAAGATCTTTATCTTCTGATTAGCTTCTCTTCTGATCAGCAAAATAGCTTACCATTGCCAGAGAAGAGCTTGTTCTGTGTGCTATATTTGTAGCTGTGAGAACACAAAAAGATATGCCTTTGGAATATAATTGCCTGATTTCTCAGATGTCCTTCTGGATCCAGGCCTAACAGATAATTTTCCTGTCTCTGCTTTTAATGTCCAGTTTCTTCCTGTTGGGTACCCTGAGTTTTTGAGTACAGGCGCTGCCATCTCTAAAGACATGTATCCTCAGAGTATTATTAATCACTGAATGGCTGAATCAATCACAGAGTAGGCTGAACGGACCTGGCATGGAAGGTGAGTGATCTGGGGAGCCTGGGCTGAGCTCACCTCTCTTTAAAGTGAGGAGGGGCTTTTCTTTAAGGCACTATAGAGACAAAGCTCTTACAAGCGTGCAGTTGAAATCTTGCACATAGCACATGCCAGAAATTCTGTGGCCAAAATGCATGGATGAGAGCTACCTATGGGATACTAGGATGGCTTTGGGGCTGGACAGGGTGGGTCCTGAGGCAGGAAAAGCCATGGCATGAAAAGCAAAGCTGTACTTCTCCCAACCGTGCCTAGCCCTGACAGTCCCACTCCAGCAGTGGGGCTGCACCTTGACATTCTCCATGTCTCTTGCCCCTTTAGTAGAGGTATCAGACTCTTAGCCATCCCAAATTGCTTTTCAGACCTTAGAACTGTAGCAGCATTTATGGGTCTGTACCTCCTGTGAAGCACCTCCTGTACCTCCTGTGAAGAACCTCCTGTACCTCCTGTGAAGCACCCATGCCTCCCAGAGCATTGCCAGGACTTGCTCGATGAGATCTGAACTTCCAGACTTTGAGGTTTAAGCCCTGGTAGTTCAGATTCACCATACCACTCCATACAGGACAAGAAAAGCAGGAGCAAAATGGGTAAAACACAAAGGAATGGTAAGGGGTCAGCACAGGAAGAAGGGGAAAAAATCTCCAGTGAACATGCATGGAAAATAGGGCAAAATGAAAAGCAGATCCAAAGGAAATCTGGAAAATGGAGTGGAGAGAGTGCCCATGAAAACAGTTTTGTGTACAGGACAAACTGTAGGCAGGCCAAATTTGGGCCACATAGCATAGGCTTTCTTCTAGCTAGAGAAACTATTACAAACCAAACACTGACTCAGTCAAGGTTCATTTACAGGAGTGAAATGTCTCCCAGCTTTGGTGAGATGTCAGAAAAAGCAACTCACAGGGTTCAAGTGAAGCTCAGAACAACAGAACTGCCTGGCAGGGAAAGACCTTAAGATCATCTAGTCCATCCATAATCTAACATCTCCCTGTACACAAATGTTAGATTATCCCTGAGCAATTAATCCAAACATCTTTTAAACACCTTCTGGGATGGTGACTCCACCACTTCCCTGGGCGGCCTGCTCCAGTGCTTGACGACCCTTTTGGTGAAGAAATTTTTCCTAATATCCAATCTAAACCTCCCCTGGTGCAACTTGAGTCCATTTACTCTTTTTCTGTCACTTGTAACCTGGGAGAAGAGGCTACCCCCCACCTCACTGCAACCCCCTTTCAGCTAGTTGTAGAGACTAGTGAGGTCTGCCCTCAGCCTCTTCTTCTCCAGGCTGAACAACCCCAGTTTGTCCCACTGTGGCCAGACCTAGGCTTGGTAGGAGTAGGCTCAGAAGGGAGGAGGAGAGTTTGCAAGAGCCTAGGAAGGCAGAGCTAGAGCTCAGCAGCCTCCGAGGAGTCGCATGCCTCTCCTCTAGGGGTCATGGTGACTTCACTGAACGAGCATCATTGAGCCAAGCCTTGGTGTCAAGCTGACTGTCCCTGAGGATCAGTTTTGCAAAGCTCCTGGGATGGCAGCTGAAAGAGAAGATGTCATTCTGTGCCTCCCCAGCCTCTTTGGCTCAGCAAACATAAGAGCAAAGATCTCTTGGCCTTTGATGCGCCCCTGTCAGTAACCTGCACTGCTTTGCTTTGTTTTGCCTGAGCAGTGGGGTGGTGCCAAGCTACTGCCAACCATACCCAGTGAAGATCTCACAGGTCCATCCAAAGGAGCACTCTGAAACTAAAGAGGGCCCTGAGCTCTCATTTCAGGCTGACAGGCTGAGGGACCTATTCGCAGTGAAGCCACACAAGCAGGTGACACAGAAATAAATAACCTCTGCCACCTGCCAAGTTTGGGCAGTGGCAGGGAAAATCTGTTTTGGAAGAGTGAGACAAGATTTAATCAACACAGCATCCTTGCTGGGAGCACTAGGCTAAGGGGCAGCAGAAATCCTTTGTGCTTGATCCTACCATAGAGAGACCTCTCAAAGCCCAGGGATCTGTTGCCAGTACTTTCGGTATCTCAAGTGTCCCCTTTTGTGGGTGGCAGCTGCTCTTGCTGGCCAGCAGAGAGTGTCTGGAGGAAGCTATAAATTTGGATTTCTGTTGAAGTTTTTTTTTAAAAAAAAAAAAAAGGTTTTGTTTTCTTTCAGTTATGACCAAGAAAGGAGGCAACAGCACAAGGCAAATAAACAATCTTTAATGTGCCTCTTAGATATGTTTATGCTTCTTGTTCATGAAAAACAGCCTCTTGTTACAGCAACACTCTGGGCTAGGACTGGGGAAAGGGTGAGAGCTGGGGAAAATAGTAAAGACAGAGCAGGGAGGGTCCCTGTCAGTGCACACCTGTGCAAAGAGACAGCCACCATGAATGAGCATGGAGTCACACCCAGCCAGGGAGAGGTCAGGCAAGAGGGCAGTGGTCAGGTGCAGTGGTCTGCTTTCCTTCCCAGTTTGATGGTGAAGTTTAACATGGGGCTTCTGTGTGTCCCCAGCATCCCCTGCCAGCCAGTAAAACCCTTGTGAGTATGCCCTGAACAGCCATCCTCATAAGAAAGAAATGTGTCATCCTTAATATGAGAGAAGTCCAAGCTTGGGAGCTCCTGCCCACAGGTAGGACACATGCAGTCCCAAGTGATCTGAAAGCAGGTGATAAATGGCTAAGCCACTCTCCAACATGTTACCCTTCAGGTCCCCAAACAGCAACTACACCAGTGAAAGACAGTGTGTGTTGAGCCCAGGCTGGGCTGAGAGGCAGGGATGAGGACTGTGTGTTGGGGGCCTCATGCCTCACCTGGTCAGGGAGGATTCTGGTGGGAGTCCTTTTAGCAGTGGAACACTCTGCTCTGCACACCTTTATTCTGTGTGCTGGGACTCACTCAGACAATATTTATCCTCGTGGAGATTAAGCGATAAATAGTGACATCTGGAGCTCTGGTCTGTGCAACCTGAGTCATGTAAAACCCACCCCAAAAAGCTAGGCTGAGATTCCTTCCTGTATTTTGTTTGCAGCTCTTGTTGAGTTCTAGCCTGGTGCAGGTGCTGAGCATCTGTGCACAAGTTTTGAGGGGGCTTTTCTAGCTGGCTTTGAGTTTTTCTTTCATGGCCTGGGTGCAGAGTATACCTGAAAAAGATCATTTCACTGATCTGTGGGAGAATCAGTCACTGCAATAGACCGTTTCTGAGAGACAACATTGCCAGTGACTGTGTTTCTAACCCTCAAGAGGAATTTACGGAGAGATTTGGAAAAGACAGTGCTGAATCATGTTGGAAGAGCTGTGATGGTTTGTCAGAGAGACAAAAATCATGATCCTAACCTGCAGACTCCATCAAAGAGATCTACATTTATCTTAAGAGACACAGCTCCCCAACCTGCTTTAATTCTCTTTAGGTCAAATATGATCTTCTTGCTCTAAACTGCAGTGCCTCCTCTTCAGGCACAAACCCTCCCTCTTGCTGACCTAAACACAGAAAGCACTCTTAGTATGCTCTACTTCTTCTTATTTACAAAGTTGTTGTGTTTCAGCTATGAGCAAAGTAATCCCCACTCATAAATTATGTTTACAGCATGCTTTTGGATCTTATGGAATGAAAAATACTGAAACAATGCCAGTTATTATTTTTCCCCTTTCGGTTCAAGCAGTGAGTTCAGTCCCCTTTAGGAAACTCTTCTCCATAATTAGGAAGATGCCATAGAAACTGTTTATCTCCATCAGCAAGCCAAGAACGGTGAACACTGTGAACGTTGGAAGCTCCCCCACAGGCAGGCTGAGCGTTTCTGAGCTCCCTGATGAGATTTAGCAGTGAACAGGGGACTGAGAGAAGGTTTTGTAGCACAGCAAGTGACTCCTCAGCTCACCTGCCGTTTGTGGGAGGAGGAAAAGGCTTTCATGCCCCTGGGCAGGACTGGTTTGCCAATCACAAGGCTGGAACTGCTGCTGGGCACTAGGACTCCTTGTCTGTGGTAAGCAGCCAAACTCAAGAGCTTGTTGCTATAGTGGACATATTTGTTTAGGTCACACATTCAGGAAAGCAATCAAGAACAAAGTGAAAATACTGTGCCACATAAATATGAGGGTTGCTGTGTGCAGCCCTGGGCACCTTGCTTCCAGCACAAGCTTAAGGTGCAAATAGATTCAACAGGGAGACAGAGAAAATCACAAAGAAACTCAACTACTGGTTATCAAACATGAGGGTTTGGAGTTCATCTCCTTCAGCCCAGGAAATTCCTGAGCTGTCTGTTGCCAAAGGCTGGGTGGGATGTAAGGAGAATGACCCTTGTGCTCCATGGCCAGTTTCTTGCTCACTTTCCTTCTTTCTGCTTGCTGGCTTTTAGAGACATAGAATCGCAGAATGTAAGGGGCTGGAAGAGACCTCAAAAGATCATTGAGTCCAACCCCCCTGACAGAGCAGGATCAGCTGTACCAGATCACACTGGAACACAATATCTGCCCATTTTCCCCCTAAATCCCAGAGCACCTGGGCTCCGTTGGAGCCTCCTCCCACCCCAGGTGTGGCCACTTAGACCTCCCTGCCCACTCCCCTTTTTAATACCCCCGGGAAAAGCAGAAGCCCCAAGCTGTGCCCATTTGGGCAGAGGGATCCTCCTCCCGTCATCACTGGTGAGTCCTTGTGGTGCATGCCACGTGAATGGGGGTGGGGGAGACAAAGGCCGGGGGGCCTGGTGGCCCCCCGGTTAGGTAGGAAGAGAGTCGATGGCTGCTACGACATTATGCATGGGTGCTGCTTGGGTCTGCTTAGTGGGACTGAACTTACTCTGTGTGATATTTTAGCTGACTAAAGCTCTTGCCCCAGGTTCTGGGATGGATCACAGGGTGTTAGGAGTTGGAAGGGACCTCCACAGGCTGAGTCCAACCCCCTGCCAGAGTAGGACTATAGAATCTAACTCAGGTGGCACAGGAAATTCCTTTGCTTAGGAAATCAGCTCTTTTATGGAAGTGATGCATCGGCTTAATGTAACACAGGCAGATGTGCAGCGCACTTCCAGGCACGCATTCTCTTGCTCTTATAGCACAACTGCTGCCCAAAATAGGCTCCAATCCTGGAACTTGCACAACCAAGAACTGTCCCCATGGTGGCTGCATTGCACTGTTGGTGAATGGGTGGGTGTGGGGGCTGCCACTCCTGGTTGTTGCAACGAATTTTTCGGAGGGAGCCTGGTTCTCTTGTACGTGGGGACAGAGGATCCGTGAGCCCAAGCCTTAACTGGCTGGAGGTGTCCAAAAGCCATGCCCACAGATGTCCAAACATTGAGGCATGGTAGAAGTCATCTCTGTGTCCCGTGTTGATTATATAGAAACCAGACAGTCATGCAGGGTAAGGGCGAAGATGCAGGTAGCACAGTAAGTCTGTAGTAGTTGAGAAAACAAAGAAAATGCATCAGGGTAGCAAGGAGACCACTAAAGGCCATGGCTTATTTGAATGTAATTTTGTTGGGGATTGCTCCAGACTTGTTATATGTGTTCTCTGTAACTCTAATTTTTTGTTTTTTGGGGGAGTTTTCATCAACACAACTAAAGGTAAAGAGATGCACAAGTTTTGGAGCTTTCAACCTTTCCTCCCCCTGCAGAGCACAAATCATCCTCATGGACACCACTGAGAGGTGACAGGAGGTGGCTGAAGAAAGACAGAAATATCCCAAGTATTCCAAGTGGATGATATGCTTGCTTTTTTTTTTTTTTTTTTTTCACCTCTTCTGGCATCACAAATGGCTCCTGGAAGTGAAAGGTGGGAAAATAATCCTGCAGAGCGCAAACACAAAAAGCAAATCTGAGGATGGTTGGTGTCTGCTACTGGGCTGAGTCATCACCCTGGCTGGTAAAGGACACATGGTGGGATGGGTGGAGGTGGGTTGGTGGCAGATGGCCTCTCTGGACTAGCTGGCAAATGGCCTGGTGGGGAAGGTGAAGCCTTTCCAATTCCAACTCAAGTGAAAAGTCTTCAGGATGTAGCCCAGGGAGTAGTGTGACAATGGCCACCTCAGGGACCCAGCAATGCTTATGTTGTGTCAGACACCAAGCCCAGTGGCTCCATGAGCTGGATCCATGTCCTATGGAATCCCAGTTGCCTCCTATTTGAGGCAAGCAGTCTTGTACATCTGTGCCAGATCCAGGACTGCTGGGGGGTGCACGAGTCCTTACTTGGCTGATTCAAGTGTATTCAAACATGATTTTGACCCTTTTAGTTTATTGCTTTCTGTCAGACCAGGATAACCACCTCGTTAAATCCAACTCTGCCTTGACAAAGCATTGGCAGGAAGACTGCAGAGATCAGCTTTGTCCCTGGGACAACTTAATCTGCCTTCAGGCTGTAGCTGTTATGGAATAAGAAAGCCTCTCTGCTTGGATGTGCTTTACAAAAGGTCACATCCTTTCCCAACACCCTCCACAGTAGCTCTGGGTTGTTGTGGGAGGAGAAGGGAGTTCTTGCCATTAAGAGATGTGCTTCCAGTCCCCTGCTCCCATTTCAGCACGTTCCCTCTGCTCTGCCCTGCCCTGCAAGCTCTCAGGCTGGTACAGCTTGGGACTGTCTGCACCTGGATGAGTGTCAGCCCAATCTGAACACCCACGGTATCTCTGAGGCTGGATGGATCTTGCTGACTGTTTTGTATGCATTCCCCAGCTCTGGCTTCTCCCAGCCACAGACTTCTGTACACTCTGGAAGATGCTGGCGCAAGGGCTGGTGTGTGGGGCTGCAGTGGGATAGCAAGGTCCAAGGTGTGGAAGGGACACTCCTGTCCTGACTGTGCTTCTGTGGCTCAGTGCTGGTGTGTATGAGGTTTGGTAAAAGCAGTCACAAAGTGGTTTTGCTCCTGCATGCAGATAATGTTGATGAAAGGAAAGAAAACAAGGCACAATCTTGCTGAAGTTTACTGTGGAAGACATCATCATTTCATTCTCCAAACTGAAAATTACTGATCAAAAGTGCTAACAGCCCTGTCAGTCCTCCTGTAAATATTTCCAGCACATAAAAGTGCACCTTTCCCTTTGGAAAAACAACATTTTAGTCAAATATCTTATCTTTTTCTTCCTTTTTTTTTTTCAGTGGAAAATATTTCAGGAGGTGTGTGCACCTTTCATTGCACACTGAAATTTGATGCACTTGTTGAAGTATTTTCCATTGTGATAGCAAATTACTGACCTGATAAAAAGAGGATTCCAAAGGAACTACCGGCTATGGTAGGACTGTTGTGGCGAAGCTGCTGCTATGACCCAGACCCATTTGCTTTTTGTCTGTTTTCATCAAGTGACTTCTAAGAGCTGGGCTAACTTTCACTCTGCTCTTCACATGGTGTTGATTGTTTCATTTTCCCTGTAACACATCTATCTCCTTTGTAATCTGCTACTTCTGCTTTCATCTGCCTTTGCAAAGTTTAATTACCTGGAGAATAACTACTTTGGGCTTCTCTTGCCATTGCCTAACAGAAAGGCTTGTAAGACCAGCATGAGCTCTGGTGCTGGGTTTTGTTAAAGTCCCATCTCTACACTGCACCTGACTTCATTGCTACTCAGGGTTCCTGTCACTGGTACCTCCTTCCTAGAGAAAACCTTATGCTCCTTGGCATTAGAGCAGAAGTAACTGCAAAACTGCAGCTCTGGGGAAAACTGCATTGACACCTCACACCCTGGTGGTCAATACTGACTTTGAGAAGGGGGAAGACCCTCATCTGACCCTGTTTCTGAGGAATATGCTCTGGACCGCACTGAGGCGAATCACCATCCCTTACTGCTGAGGTCCTTTCTGTGTAAACTAACAAGAACATCAGTCCATGGAACAGTTGGAGAGGAATATTCTCTGGTCACAGTCTTTGAGGTGACTTACACTTTGGCCCTACAGTGGCATGTAGATGTGTTTTGTTTTTTTTTTGTTTTGGTTTTTTTTTTAAAGCAGAAGGCAACACACATGCATCAGTATCCTCCTACAGCTCTATGCCACGGAAGTGTTTTGTTTGCCATTCAACTTATCTCTCCTTTTGTTTTCTTTAACGTTGTCAAGACTCAGTGAGGAATCTGGAGGTTGTTCCTGACAGCCAGCACTACGTAGCCTTTAATTACCAGGGGCAACTGTGCTGGAAAGTTCTGCCAGCATGGTACAAAACCACTGCTTGTTGGCAGTGTGGCTGGCTGAGGGTAAGGCCTGCATGGGTAAACAATAACCCCAGTAACAAGAAGTCCACATAGCTGAAACCTGGCCAACCCAGTGGGAAAAATGCTGACAAACTGGCTTGGTCTTGAAGGACCTGCCAGCCTCGGGCCATAGCGGGCAAGCTGCTGTTGCTGCTGCTCATTGCTGCAGGAACTGGGACAAA
Organism: Semnornis frantzii; assembly: GCA_013399775.1. Classification (NCBI taxonomy): domain Eukaryota; kingdom Metazoa; phylum Chordata; class Aves; order Piciformes; family Ramphastidae; genus Semnornis; species Semnornis frantzii. Next base: position 157,037 of record VWYK01092094.1, on the reverse strand, counting down.
GGGAGCTGAAGGAAAGCAATGCAAGGCTGGGTTTCCAGCTTGCTTAGACCTGATGTCCAAGCAAATGTCATACATACCCATTTGTCTCACATAGGGCCTGGAACAGTTCCTGCTCTAAGACAATGCCTGTGCCTGAAGGTATTTGCTACATACCCCAAAGCTTCCTGGCCCATCTGAGAGCCCAGACCCATGTCCTGTGCAGCAACTTTGCGAAGGGAGGAGGCGGCAGTGAGAACTGAGCTGTTCACTGTGTTCACCTCAAAGCCTTTTGAAGGACTCTGAAATATCAGAGCTGGTCTGAAAGGGACATTGAATGTAGCTTCTACATAGTTGCATCTTAGCTTGTGGTGGATGTGTTTGATCTTCTTGATCAGACCAAGACTTTTCTATCAGTGTATTGCATAGTCATTTAAAATGGAGAACCCTTAAATCCTCCATGACATTTAAGGCACTTGCTCCCAAAAAAACCACTGTGTCAGCAAGAAATGAAGGCTTTCATTTGATGAAAGGCAATCACTACTTTTCAGCTTGGAACACTGTCCCTGGCTTGGATGGATTTCTGGTAATATCTGTGAGTTAGGAACTCTGGATGCCTTCCTTCCAGAAAATAATTAGGGTGTGAAGATGGGCAGGATGAGGGAAATTAGGACACCAGAGGCTCTTTCCTCAGCCTGTGTGGAAGATACTTCTGGAGAACTGAGTCATCTATTTCATAAGGTTTCTTGGAGGTCAGTAGGACACCTCTACTTAAAAACATTCTTTCCTTGTGAAGAACCCTGCATTTTCCCTGCAAAGCTGATATTTCCATTAATATTTAATGTGAGGCAGAAGAAGGAAAATCAGCTTGTGATTTCATCCACAGCAAACAGGCAAGTATTATAAAACACATGTAGCACACTGTGCTGCTTATTAATTATGCAGTACCTAATAAATTGCTAGATGCAGGCTGAGCTCAGTTTTTTTTCACTTTTCCTGTGCATGACAGAGTGGAACTAAGCCCTGCTAGGTTTGAGTTTCTTGTGGTTTAATTCCGTGGGGGGTGTGTGAGCTTGCAAACATTTCTTATCAGAAACCTAGAACCGCAGTGAGAAATAACCCTCCACGCTTATCACTGACTCCTGGACCACAATCAGAGAACATTTGCTGTGGTAGAAAGTTCAGTAGTGCCTGGATTAGAAGGAAAACTCTTTTCCTGCCCTAAATACTTCTATGCCTTGTTCTTGAATGCAGTCTATATCCCTGTGTCTTTCTACCAACAGCATCCTCCTCTGTTCAGATGTATCCCTTGCTCCAGGGAGGCTTAGCTGCAAAATTGTCATCACTGGGTTATGAGTTTTGGGGAAAATGCAGATCATGGGAGGGGGGAAATTATTTACACATTTTGGGCCAGCTTTGTAAAAAATCTCCCCCTCCAAGAATTCCCTTCTCCCAAAGGTGCCAAAGCTTTTCATCTTGATATTCTGAAAGAATTGTCATGGTTGGAAGGGACCCCAAGGATCCCCTAGTTCCAACACTTCTGCCACAGACAGGGACACCCTCCACTAAATCACATTGCTCAGAGCCACATCTAGCCTGGCCTTAAAAACACCCAGGAATGGGTTTTGCATCACCTCCCTGGGCAACCTGTTCCTTATAGTGAAGAACTTCTTCCTGATGTCTAATCTAAATCTATCCTCCTCTAGCCTGGATCCATTCCCCCTAGTCCTATTACCACCTGACACCCCAAAAAGTCTCTTACCAGCTTTCTTGTCTTCCAGAATCACTGCTTTTCTTCTTTTGAGACATGATCCATTTTAAAAGAAAATAGTGAAAAAGAAAACCAGTGCTCTGCAGATTGAAATAAGGCTCTTGTTTTGGGTCTAGTTCTCCTTTTGTCATTGTTTTGCAAAACAGCTGAAAGGAAAATGCAGTTCTGCTTGGACTGAGCTAATTATTTTTTCTGATTTCTTTGTCCACCACCCAAACAGAGAATTCAGCTCCTCCTGCATCTCTATTGGCAAATGAGATGGAAATGCTCCTTATTCAAACAGTAAGACTGTAAGAAATATCCAAGGGATCTCAGCAGGAGTAGCACCAGAGGACAGAATTTTGTTTAGAAACAATTTTTCTGCCCTTTGGTGCAAAATTCCACTTTTTGCAAAATGGAAACACAATGCCCAAGGTGAAGATTACTGTTTAAGACACAGGATTGAGAAGGGCAGTATAAACCATCCAATGTACCAAAGATGGTTCCCACGGGCCTGATAACATCATCATGCTTCTTGGTGCAAAAGAAGTAATGAACTGTGCAGGCAGGGAGGAAGGGGAGGGACTTTGGATTGGCCTGAGCTGATCAAGAAACAGAACCAGCAACTGAGGGACTCCATGACAGGGCTTTGGCTCCATTTTTCCAGAGTTATTTTTACTCTTAATGAACCCTTGGTCCTGGTGGAAATGAGCTCACTAGTGGAATGCTTCCTGTGGTTACCTGCCAAGCCAAAGGCACCCATCCCATCTCACATGACCCTCCTAACCTCAGGGTGCTGCAGGACTCTGCCTAAGGGTGGCAACCACAAGACTTGCCACGCTTCTCTGCAGGTACCTGTGACAGAGACAGTCCTTGGGGCAGGGCAGGTGAAGGCGACAAGCTCCTCCATCTAGGTCAGAGGACCAGAGCCAGAAGGCAGGCTCCTCACTGCACCCCAATGCGATGGCTGCTGCCACGTTTCCTGAGCCACAGACAGTGCCCAACTCCAGGACAGCACTACATGTCTCTTCCCGTAGTGCCTGTGCAACCCAAGGCTCTGCCAATCTTCCCAAAACCTCAGGAAGCATGTCCTTGTGTCCTCCCAGAGGACATTCACACTCCCCAACCACTTCCCAAGGGAATACTTCTCTTTGTACTTAACTACTGAGTGGCTTTGAGAGCAATTTGACAGAAAGCCTGGAATAACTGACTCCTTCCCATTTGTTACTTAGACTCAACCATGCCTTCATTTAACTGCTGGGACATTGACCTCATGGGTAGCTTCAGTTATTTGTAACTGGTGATGCACTAGAGGGCCTTGGTAAATGGAGAGGGCTTAGTCAGCAGTGCCCTTCCTTCCCTGTGGATAATGTGCAGGTAGATATTACAAGTGGCTGTGCTACTGATGACAGACCAGTGAAGGTGGGAGGCAGCACCCTCTCACCTATGCAGTATCCTCCTCTTCCTCCCTACCAACTGATAGTTTTGGCTCCCACCCCAGGAACATGTCTAATAGGTCTCTCCAGAGATAGGACAAACAGTGTCTTATCACTGGCCTGAGGATCTCTGCCTATTTCTGTCTAATGATGGGAACAGTTCATTAACTTAATCTTTCCTAATGAACCTGTAAAGTGCTGGATGTGGGAGGGCAGAGGAATCAGGTCAGTGCTTTTGGGCCACAGCAAAATGCCTCTGTCATTCTCCACATCCTAGGAACATCACAGCTCCTATCCTGGCCCACTGTTTCCAGCAGGGCTAGCATAAACAAGCCAGCCCTAATCTCATTAGCTCAATGGTGCTCTTTACTAGCCTAAATCAGGCTGGTATCCCTTTGATGTCTGTCCAAGATGGATTACACCTCTCTTTCATTGTAAAGGCTATCAGGAACTCTATTCCCGGGCTGTAAATGCAAACTAAAAGATTTGTTGATGAACTGTTTTACTGGCAAGGCAGCAGCCAGCATAAGAGAAGCAGCTGAGGAAGTGCAATGATCAGAGGTCAATCTTTCTGCAAACTGAGGGTGACTTTAGGGAGGACAAATCCCCTGCACTCAGTGATGAAATCCCATTACCTCTGCCAGACATCTATTCCTGGATGAGCCTGGTGTTATGTACTGGAAACAGCGGAGCAACCTGACTGCTGTGACCTCTGTTTCATGTCTGCCCATGGGTGGGTTTCTTGCCAGCCACCTTGGAGCAGAAGACAGTGCAAGGCAGAGAGAAAGGAGTAGAAGAATCAAGAGAAGAGGAGAGCAGAAGGCAAGTGATATGTATTCATCTATTAATGACAGGCCTATTGTTTTTGTAATGACTGTCTCTGTGGCAAAGGAGCTGATGTTCACAGGAGTGCATTCCTTCAACCTGAGACGTCTGTGATCATAGGTAACAGCTTTTCTCTTTCTTCTGCCAGAAAAGAGTTGAATAAAAGACCTGCATTATTCCAGGGTGTGGTGAGTGACACCATACATGATATCACCATCTCAGCAGTGCCAGCACCTTGGTCTCATGGCATAGCTCAGTGTCTTTCCAGGTGTGGCATTGGGAGATGATATCTCTCCAGCCTTGCCGTGTCCTGCCTGAACATCACAACGTGACACTGACTCTTTGCTCAGACCTCTGTTATTAAGGGGAGAGGAGCTGGTCTTGGCTTCAGCTCCACATTTCAAACTGATGTCAGCAGTGCTGTTGTATAACTCTTTCTTTTTTTTTTAAGGAGAGTAATTTGATAGGGTTGTTTTAATCAGTCTTTTCACTGTTATATTTGCTGTGTCCACAAAGCTTAACCCAAAAAAGGGAGATGGACCAGAAAGCAAAGTGAAGCTGCCCCATTGTACTGTTCAGGTCACAGTACTGAAAGTAAGCAGAGAGGAAACATAGGAAGGTCACTCAGATTTTCCTAAGCCTTTCCATGTCATGAGCGTTGCTGTTAATGGACACTGTTAAGGGGACACACATTTTTTTTTCAATAAACAGGATTTCTATTGTGAGCACAACCTTTTGTGGCTGCCTTTATTTCACCAATGCAAGATGCTAATCCTTCAGCTGAGAAAACCTCTTTGTAAGAGAAACTTTCAGTCCTAAGCACAGATGAAGAGGCTGTGTGTAATGTTGGGTCTGCTGAGATTCCCAGGTCTATAGTTCCACCCAGCAGAGTTGAGGGCTACAAGAGAGGAGGGGAGTCTTGTAGGAAACAATTGCCTACCTAGTGGTCAACAGCTGTTAGAAACTCCAGATGGCATAAAACCAGCTCCATGTCCCAGGACTCAACCAGACATAGGATTTGCTATATAGGCTGTGTAAGGACAGCTAAGCTGTGCTGGTTTGAGCTAATTGGAGTATTTTAATAGAGAAAATTATACTATAGGCTGTGAAGGTAAAACAATGGTGATGTCTACTTCACTCATAGGCTTGCTGAGATGTTTACAAAAGAGATAAGAGTCTCTCGAGCGGGCAGTCTGGGCCACGAGGGCAGCTTCTTGGGCACTGCTTCTTGGGCTCTCTAGCAGCTCTGGCTTCTCCTCTCTGCTGAATAACTCCACTAACCACTTTTCTTCTAATCATCCCCAGCCAATCCTCCTTGTGTGTAAGGCAAACCTTGGGGTAAGGTGTGGGGGTGGGGAGAAGGTGGAAGGGTGGTTGGGAGCCCCTCCTGGGGTCTCTGATTTCTGGGAGGGGAGTTGTGTGTCTGTATTACCTTAAACTTGTGTATTTCCATAAATATTCCTGTATATACTGTATATATTTGCTTGTATATTGTGCTGAGCTGTAAATAGAGCTTCATCTCTTAACTTCCAGCCCGGCTGAGACTTAGTCTGGGTCATTTTACAAGTGGGGAGGGGCGGGGAACTCCCAAACCATCACATAAGCTCATCCTGTAGCAGACCCAGACCTGTGTAGCACATGGACCAGCTTCTGGGTTTGCTAGGTAGCCAGCAACTATCACCTTCCTGAGTACATCAGTCTTCTCACAAGGAAAAATGGGGGTAATGAAACTCATCTCCTCTGAAGAGTGAGTTGAGATTTACTGGTCAAAAGCTCTGGGTGAAAACTTCCTGCATGTCTGGGGAAAGTTGCAAGGCTTCTGTCAATTATGGTCTTTGGGACAAGTTGCTGGCTTGAACTCCCAGAGTCTCTCCTATAGTCAAGGGGATAATACCATGCAACTGCCTTAAATTAGAACTTAATGGGTGTGATTTAGTACATAGAAATGAGCTGGTGCCAAGGAGCCAAGATTTCTCATGTGCCAGTGCTGAAAATGTTAGTTCTTTCATTGCATCCTACTGCAGCCTGGGAAAAGGTAGCATGAAAGAGGCAGAGACCACTTCTCCCTCTCACTGCTCCACATCCAGAGCAGGTGAGAGGCCTGTCCCAGGTTTTAACCCAGAGCTGGAGAGTAGGGTATGATTTGACCCTGTTTGCAAAGGCAATGTATTTTCAGAGATTCTAGGTTTTAGAGCAAGATTATAATTTTCTTTTTTTTTTCTCTCTAGCCTGATATCTGAGTAACCTCAAAACATTTTGGTCTTGTGAATGCTACCTGCAAGCCTCTGATTCAGAGCTGTGCCTCTGTTTGCTGTCATTAACTGAGATGGTGAGGTGGTTAATGGCAACACACCACTGCCTTGGAGCCTGGAGAGCAGCTGGCAGTAGGCTGTCCACAGAGGGAGAAGAGAGTTGCTGCCACAGATTGTCCCACAGTACCAGGTCCATTTGCTATCAGTTGTCAGCTTTACTGGGGCACTGATTCACCATAAATTCAGGAGCCTGCTGGGCTCCAGAGTGGGGAAAGCTCCCTGGCACCAGGGAAGCTTTATCCCTCAAGTGTGAAATTACTGCAGAGGGGAAGTGGAGAAGGAACATTAATTCATGTGATAGCTTTGCTGTGGAAAGATAATTCATGTTTCCCCTATGCAAAATGCTCCAGGCATACTAATGACCCTTGAGTGTAGGTACTGCTGTTAGATTTACATTTTGTGGTTGGAATTAGAATAATGTACTGAACTTATCCTGGACACAAACCCATGGCCAACAGTGAGGCCACCAGAAGCAAAGAATTGTCCCTGTTGTTTCAATAAAAATATTCTCAATCTGATATTCCTGAAATTTTAGTAAAAATATGAACATTTCTAACAGATGCAGATACTCTCTTGCAGAGCAGGCATCACCTTGTGAGTGCTTTTGTCTGGGCAGAAAAGGAAAAATAAGCTGGTACCAAGGCTCCTTTTTTATTTCTCTTTCATTGTACTAGTACAGACTAAATAGGGAGCTAGTTCTTCCTCTGCTCCCAGAGCTCTGTCTCATTAAATGCCAGGAAAGTAAGAAATGCCACCACACTAAGAGTATTTTCCATCAGTTAACAACCATAATCAAAGCACTTGGAGATGCAGGAGCCCTTCACTGCAGGCAGAAAAGTCTCAGTGCCCTTTGGGGTTTTTTAGGAAAATGGAGAGACAAGCCAGTTCACACCTGAGTGCTGTTTGAATTATAAAGAATTAATGCAATACATGATTTCTTTGCCCAAATGAATTGCCTTAATTCTAGTTTGCTATGGTCACTGCTCTGGGTTGGTTAGAAAGATAGAATAACTCAAGTTTGAAGGGACTTCTGAAAGTTGTCTTGTCCAACCCTGCTCTCCAGACAAACAAATTGAAGAGTTTTTACTACCCAGCTCCCTGCAAGACAAGTCAGTGGTTACAGTTTAATTTGAAACCCTATGAGCGAAAAGGCCTTCAGTGAGAGCATCATCACTGCTCCTTACAGTTGCAATTCTTCCCTCCCCTGTCTATCCAGGAAGCTAGGTGAGCTTGGGCTGACCTAGCCAGACCAATTCAGGCCTGAAGGCCAGAGAAAGAGACAGAAAAGTGTTGTCTTTGCTGACACTGAGACTTGGCAGCAGCTGTGCAGGCAAGACATGATGAAGATCCAGCTCCTGACAGAGCTAAGTGTTCACATATTGTTAGTATTTCCCCTAGAGATCTCTTTCCTGTGCAGCAGTTCTGCTCACCTCATCAGCAAAGGGCCTCATGTTGCCAGGCTGAGCTGACAGCCCTTCTAAGCAGGAGGACATCAGCTACTTCACCAATGTGCTCTTATTGCAGACCTATTTTGGGTGATAGTCAGACTCTTTAAGGAACTTCTCTGAATCTCAGCTCTGTTTCCCAGGGTTTAATACACCTCAGAAACTGCTGTCCAGGACTTCAGAGACTTCAGCATCGATGGTGCAGATCAGCTTTCAGCCTAAAACAGGAGCAAAACCTCTTTCTTTGGGTTTCTGCAGCCATCCACTTCTGCAAATAATACTTTATTGCCTGATAAAAGAATAAATACCACATTTCTTGCTTGGTTAATGATGCTTTTCACTGAAAACCGACTTTGCACAGTCATCGTTATTCAGGTCAGGCTCAACTTACATTTCTATGTCCAGCAGTAGACATTCGTCTCCCACTCCTGCTGCTGTGACTCAATATCCCTTTCCGCTCACTGTAGCAGGGAGATGATTCTGCATTTCCAGTTTCCTCCAGAGGTGCACAAAGTTTTGCCATGAAAATGCTCTTTCATAGCCATCTCTCAGCAGAGTGGCTGACCTGAGTGTCAAACAATGCCATTTAGCAGTGTGCTGGGAAATTGCTAATGACCGCTCTGCAATCGGTTATTGACACAGGGAAGCAAAGCTGGGCTGTTGATCCAATGTGGGAAGTGAGTGGTGTTAGTGCAGATGGAACAGCTCCTGTATACCCAGGCATAGAAACCTTTAACATCACTTGGCAAGAAAAAATGATCCATCAGCCATGACCAATCTGAGAAGTCAGACATTGGTAGCGTCTACTAATCTTTTTTCTGCAGGCAAGAGAAGTTTTATGAGCTTAACATCTACTAAGTAGAGCTCATAGGAGTCTTATAAACAAAATGGTGGAAAACTGATATGGGAATAAAAATTACAGAGTAATCTTAAGTGGAACATATGGAAACTTTCTGACAACCCAAAGTTTAAAGTCATTCAGCACCAAAAAGCCTAGGGAACCTTTGGAGCACTGTGTAAAAAGGATCAGGACTTCACTTATAATGAGCTTACTGAAGTTTAACTTGAAGTCTTGGATTCGAGATAAGGGATTGTATGAAATCCATTATTTTATTTAAGAAAGTCAGTGTTTGTGGGTTTGTATTAAACTGGGGATGTGCCTTTGCTTCGATAGCCATTAAATGCTTACTGAAGATAAGCTCAAAAGTTTGGAAAACAATCCTATACCCAAGAAAACTCAACAGTAGGAGGTCTGATAGAAAGGCATAAACCTTTAGGAACCCATTGTTAAATTGGCAGATAGTGATATTTTTATGGGAACAGTGGGTTGATTACATACATAGATACAGATATATACACATATATATACATACACACATGTGTATACATACATACATATATATACATATACATACACACATATATACACACATACATGCATGCATGCATACATATAATTTGGGACATATATATATGTCCCAAATTATTTAAGGCCTTAAATTATCCATGAACCTTTTGATATTTTATATACAACAGGTGTTACTAAAAAAAAAACAAACCAAAAAGAGGTAAAACTAGCATCTGCCAGTAGAGCCCCCATGGGTTGTGTCTGGAAAGAGGCCAGTTATTTTCCAGTGTATATATAAAAATGAGCTGTGTTATCTCCAGGAGCACCTGGAGAGTAATGGTTAGCAAACATTGCCTTATTGATGGCAACTGTTGTCAACATTAACAAAAGTAGATGGAAAAATGAAACATTTATGCTGACATTATCAGTCACAAAATGTGCAGCCTCCATTTGACCACCCCTAGCCTGACAAATTAGGTTAGCTACAAGCTGAAGAATCCCAAATTCACATAATTCTTTTAGCATAATCCACGACTGCAGCAGTACACTCAGCATCATTTCTTGTGCTGCTTGTACATCAGGAGCTTTACTTCCCAGGTTCCCACCTCAGCTCTCCTCTTCTGCAGGTTCTATGCCTGGGCTCCACAGGCCTCGCTGCGGGGTAGGATACATGCAAGAAACAGCTTTTTGAGGTTGAGTTAATGCCTCCCCATCACTCCAGTTATTACTCTATTCGTGGTGGAGGTTTATTGCTGTCTGTGCCACAGACCAATAAAGATGATCGCTGAATTAATTCACAACTACTGTGTTGTTAGGCTCGAAGCCAAACGCTGTGTGCTATCAGTGTGAATAAATACTCCAGGGTAATTTCTCAATGAGCCTATCTTAAATGGACTTTCAAAGCAAAACCTTTTGAAATCAACTGTCTTGAAAGTACAAAGAGCAAACACCACTATGTTCAAGGTGGCAGAACTCCTTGCATGACATTGTACACACCTGACTTGTTTGTCGCAGGGCTCGGGGTGTTTGTTGCCAGGTTTCTCTAGGTCGTTGCAGAGCTTCTCCCCTGGCCACATCATCATCTTCTTCTAAGAAGGTGCATGCAGGGAGTGTGTATCCTTCACAGTTCTTGAGCACTGACCTTCAAAGACATTTCTGTCTTTCTGCTTTCTCTCTTGTACTTTCTCAGCAGAGCATTGAGATTTCTCATGCACTTTTGGTTCCTAACCACCAGCAGTGAAGTGCTTTCCCTCACTGCCAACCCATTTGAAGGAGGAGACAATTAAGAGAGACACTAAAGTTATGGGTGTTGGTGCTGAGAATACACTTCAAAAGAAGCCAGGAATGTTTGGGCATTGGCCAGAATCATTTTATGTTTGTGCAAACAACAGAAAGTTTCCATCATCTGTTGAAAATGAGCCTAAAAATAACTTTTCACGAGAGTGTTGCATATCCAGAGACTTGAGCAGATGTCATGGATGGTGACAGTTTGGAGGTCTTCACCTGTGAGAGGAAGGGAGAGATTTAAAAACCGGGAAAGGCCAACACGTTTTTGATACTTCAGTGTTATCAGCTGGGTGTTATTTAGGCATATTTCATCTGACAACAACCAAGACCAGCATGCCTCTTCCCTGTACTGCAGCTCACAGTGTTAGGTCTGCATTCTTGCTGTCTAGAGCCATACCATAAGGTTCTGTATGACATAGTCTTGCATTGGAGGGGAAGAAACCTTGTACCTTCCTTTACTGTGGGAAGTACAGGAGTTTCTCTAACCCCTTTCAGTCCAGGAAGAGTCACTCTTCTGGCACTATGAGAGAACAGGAGGCTGGAGTGAGGCTGGAAGCAAACTTCCACATGATATATAGCACAGGAGCATTTTGGAGACTTGGCAGTACCTCCAGCTTCTGTTTTAGCTAGAGGCTTTTTCATTTAAGATGCTGAATCCCCAGGGAGCAGGTGCTATCCTTGTGCATGCTTGGGCACAGCAGAGGATCCTCAATGAATCTGTAGGTTAGTGGAGAGGCCATTGCTTGAAGGTGCGGAGGTGCTGCTGGGTGAAGGTGCTGGGAGAGAGAACTGTGTCCCTGGGCTAATGGCTTTTTTCAACAGTGCTTCAGAAACAAGTCCTACAAGTTAGTCTGTGATTTATTAGGGGAAGGGAACTTGGCCTGCTTGCCTAGCTGGGCCCAGTCCCACTGTGGAACTGGCTTCTATATCTTAAACAAACTGGTTAAAGAAAAGCAACATGTCTCATCTTTGCGTTGGAAGACATCCCAGTGCAAGGTCTGTTTGCCTTACTTTGGAAACTTTGACTGAAAAGGAATTTGTGAAGGGGAGCAGCAACCAGCTGCTGTTTCAGGGGAGCATTGTGTGCAAGGTGAAAGCAATGCCAGTCCTGACACAGGACATTAAGGAACGATGGAGGCACACAGAGGCAGATGAAATGTGTGATGTGGGATTCAAACCTTGGCACTAGCATGTGGTTCTCCTGGTGAGCGGGAAATGCTCTCTCAGCATTTGGAGAGGGCAAACGTCAATCCTATCCATTTACTTTTAGGGGACAGCATTAACTTGCGCAACCCTATGCTTGGTAAATTTGGACCCCTGAGGGAAACCTACAGGTTGTTTTGTAAAGGACCACCTTGGAATTAACCAGTAGGAAGTGGAGCAGAAACGAGGCTAAGAGATTTCAGACTTCTCTCCTTCAACCTTTCATTTGAAAATGTAGTGTTATCCTTCTAAAAGAAAGCAAACCCAAAAAAGTTGCCTCCTCCTCCTCATTTTTCAGTTTGGTTTAAGAGGATAGGATCCCTTCTATGGGCTGAGCATGGCTGAAAGGGATGCTACAGACTGATTGCTGGGAATGACATAAGGTGTTTTTTTGGGACAGCAAGAAGTGATTTACTGCAGCTTGGGCCAGTAAATGTGGCACCTCCATTGTGCCAATAGCAACATGTCAAATAAAATCACTTCCCACTCCTGAACACAGCAACAGGCTCATGTGTGGTATTAGGGATGGCAGCATGAGTTCAAGTGGATTAGTATATTTGCAATTGTATTAGCCATAAAAACCTATTTCTGGTCCTTTATGGAGCTGGATAGGACAGTATTCAAATGCAATTGGGTTTTGTCTGCTCTCCCAGTAGGAATGCCGAGGCTGTACAGTGGCCTTGCCAGCTCTGTCTCCCACTCCTGCCTAAGGGCAGCCAGCGTGGGCAAAACCAGAGCAGCAATACATGTACGTTGTTCAGAAATCAGCATTTGCTCTGGCCTTCTGCTGGATCTGTTCTCCCACTGTTTTGTTGTTTTGTTTTTTTTGTGGGGTTTGGGTTTTTTGTTTGTTTGTTTGGTTTGGTTTTTGGTGGTTTTTTGTTTTGGGTTTGTTTGGGTTTTTTTGGCTTTCCAAGAGGATTTTGTGCTCAATAAACTGTGTTTGCTGGACAAGGGCATGGGCCTGAAGCCAGGGAGACCAAGTGACTCTTTCCTGCATTGGAGATAGCTGTAAATGCTTGCACCTCCTGGGGGAGTTGGGCTTGCTCCTCAGGAGAAGAGAGGACTCTGGTAATGATTTTGGAGGCTCTTTGATCTAGTTGTAAGGCCCTGAATGCAATGAGTAATTAATTTCTCAGGGCTTCCCACCTTTCTCATTTTCTCCAGCTCCTCCCATTTCTCTCAATTACTCTTTGAAAAAGAGCAAACACCGGGCTGGAGAATGCAGTTCCTAACTTGGGGCAATTTGTTTTCAGCGCCACTACCAGTCAGACCTAGTTCAGTACACTTCTTCATTACCTCTGGCAAACACTCCATCCTGCAGCAGAAGTCAACAGCTGCAGGAGCAGTGACTAATTTGAAGACCTGTATAGTTCCTTACATCCTCCAGTCATGAGAACACATGCACTGAACGCTTACACAAGTGGCCTCAATACTCAGCACGGGTGAGAAAGTAGGAGGAGAAGGTAAATGAGGGAAGATTTTATTTAACACGAGTGTCTAAAGCCGGGTGTTTGAATACATGTTTGTCAAGCCAGGAGTGAAATCATTTGTGGCTGTAGGGGATGAGGAAAAGCTGCGAGCCAGGAAAGGATCACATGTCTGGAAGAAAAAGCATTTGGGGAACTTGTTTTTCTCTGCATATACTGTGTTAGTAAATCTCAACAGGCTGCTGCATGGAGGGGGACCGTGAACCACTCTTCTGAAGCAGCCTTGCTTGAAGGAAGTTTGGTTTATTCTGCATTCAGTGAGGATGGAAGTGATAAACTGAAAGCAGTGTTGTAAATTGTAAATGTACGTTGTAAATCAGCGGTGTTGTAGTTGGCTGGCTTATAGTACCTGGAGGAAGCAGAGAGAAACAAAAACAAAACATGAAGAAAGAGAGAAGAGGCAATGGAGTGGATGGTCTTCTATAGATTAAAATTTGGGGAAAGTATCTCAAGTGACAGTCTCACTGGTGGTTCAGAATGGGCTGTGAGAAACAGTGGGCTAAGCCACCTAGATCTGCCGCCACCAAGACTCCCATTGCAGCCGGTGAGACACTTAGGCAGCATTCTGAAGCGGCTGAAGTTGTAATGTAGCCATGGTCTGCCATTAGCTGAAAGAGAAAAATCACACAGTGAGGGGTGCTCAGTTAAGTGGAAAAGACATAACAAAATACTGCTGCCATTTCTGAGGTAACCAAAGCAAGTTAAATGTAAAACTGAGCAAACAGCACTGTGCTGCAGGCTCTTCCTTGTGCATAAACTGCTGATGTAGATCACATGAGGCAGTCCACAGTGTAATCTCCACCAGAGTTTCTCACCAAGACAATTTTCTTCACCCAGAAAACTGTATTTTAAAAGAAAGCATCTACAGTCCATGACTGCTGAGAGCGCCGAGAGGGATGGGGAGGCTGCAAAGTGTCCACATCTTGTTCCTCCTGCTGCCACCTGCAATGATCGTGGGAGCCCTCACAGCCTCTCATCTCCCACACCGGTGGGGAGCAGTGCAAGTCAGAGAACTTTCATTGCACTTTTCAGGCAGCAATAAAACATTATACACCTGAATATTTGACTCAATGATCTCATGGGTCTTTTCTAACCTAAATGACACTATGATTCTATGACTGATAAAGAATGCTTGGCAAAGCCAGTGGGTAAGCCTTGAGTTATTTTGGGGAATCACTTAATGCCCTACAACAACTTGCATAAGCCTTAGTTGCATCCTATGGGTGTGTTACCCTAAGCAGGAAAATTGTTAATGACACCAGTATGGCCTTCCTGCCTTAAAGGTCTGTCAATAGCACTTTAGCTGTTTGCAGAGGTATCCAGAAATGAAAGGGCAGAAGGCAAGTTGCCTTAACAATTGTCCCCAAGAGAGGACACCCTATGAAGAGAGGCAGAGTTGCTTGCAAGTCATGCCCACACCTCCCAGGGCGGCACAGAAGGTGGCTTCGCTGGTGTCAGAAGGCACTGCTGCAGCTACCCCAGAGCGCTAATGGGGTGGTGGCAGAGCTCCAACAAGCCAGGCTCTCTCCTCATCCTTCTGTTCTGATTCCCAGGCGTGCAGCAATCAGGCTGTTCCCGGGAGAAGCAGGGTGTAAATCACTAATTAATGCCTCCCGTCTGCATGTAATTCAAGCCTGTTTGTGCCTGATGGAGATATGCAGCACAGGCTCTTGGGAGAGATATTCTATAATCTGTTACTAATCACCGAGGCTTCAAAACAATTTAAAAGGATGTGCTTGTGACATGTCCCCACACAAACATCAATTACATTCTCTCTGAACCTGTGGCCTGCAGGACAAGGGACACTTTTGCACATTTGTCTCCCAGCTTCCAGGTTGATTTATTGTAGGTGATGATCTTATTTAAGGTTTTCCCTGCTGCTTGAAGGATGGCTGAGGAGTTTCATGAGGAAACACAGAGACTATGGCACAGTAAGAAACGGGCATTTCCAGGGCATCATGTAAACAAGTACAGCAGCATGTAGTAGTAAATCAAGGCTTAATGCTGCCCATACACTATTATGTGTATTTAAAGGTTTGGGAGATGCTAGCCAGAACTGGAACCCACTGAATTAAGCATCAATCAGAAACCTTGAGCAGCCTTGTCTAGTAGAAGGTGTCTGCATCCATGTCCATGGCAGGGGAATTGGAATTAGACTCTTTAAGGTTTCTTCCAATTCAAACCATTCTATGAATCTACAGAGCACCTGACACTAAAGAACTTGCCTAAGAATTTTTGAAGCCAATGATCTGATGCTCACTTTCCCTGGTCAGTCCTTGGATGTTAGAGAAGCCTTTAAGCATTTAAAAACTTCAGTGCCTTAGTTAAGATAAAATGTTTACCATAAGCACTCTTTGAAACTGAGGCAGACAGCAAATCTCTTACACTTTTGGCTTGAACTCAACTTGGTAAGATATTCACATGGCAAGAAACATGTCTCTGCAAGTATAATATGAGATACTGGAGGCAACCAGATTTTTAATTAGTCTTGGCACTTCAGTGCTGCTGGTTGCCAGTGGCCAGCCTCCTGGAAAATGAAATCAGCAGTGAGCACAGCACAATACCTGTCTCTAAAAAACAAATTGCCAGCCTATCACTGGCACTGGTTTTCTATCTATATATTTTTATCTACCTTTTCAACTTTATAACCTGTAATTTGTAGACACACACACAAAGAAAAAAAAAAAAAAGCTCAAGTTTTATGCCTGCAATCAACTACGAGCATAATTTCCCCCCAGCAGCAGTTAGCTGTAGCATTTGCATAGAGAAATCACCTCCCATACATCCTATATTTTTCCTAGTAATTGAGAATTAATTTCTTCACCAACAGTGTTTTTATGAAGGCAGCTTGACTGATTTCTTTAATTAGCTAGCAGTCATGTAACATTGTGTTCTGAAATGTACAAATATCAAACATTCAAGGACACAAATTGAGATGGTGGCATCTTTGTGTGTTTCAAATGTGGAAGTTCCTTTTGCTCACAGGTGAACTGGAGTTTCAGCTCAGTCCTTGTGGACCATGTCTAAGCCCCTCAAGAAGAAAACCTCTCTCTTTTCAAGGGGACATCCAGTCTGGGCCTGCAGAGCTGCTGCAGCAGGTGCTGGAAGGGAGCTAAGAGGTCTGTACACATCTACTCTGTCTCCTGGCCAATGCAGAGAATGACCAGGAGAGAGGAGGTGTCCTGGAGAGCCCAAGTGTAATCATTAACATATCAAGCCAGGGCTAACACTCCCTCTGTTTCATGAGAACCACAGCAAATATTTTAAAGGTTAGTTATTCTTCCCAAGAGATTAATTTCCAGCCTAAAATTAGATTTTAAAACTGTTTCTATTGCCAATATGAAATGCTCTGTGTGAATGTTGTGATGACACATTAAAAGCTTGTTGCTTATCCGTGTGATCTGCGGGACTCAGTACACTCTGCTCTTCACATCACTGGCAACGTAGGAGAGTTAGTCCTTAACCTGCCTTCATAAATGAGATTTCTTCCTTATGAGTTGCATACTTTTGGATGCAGTCCTCTAAAGGGTAGATATGGCTCTCTGCACTCAGCCTGGAATTCTTCAGGGGCTCTTAGAGTTCATCACTGTTTAGTACTTCTCTGACAGCTATTTCTTGTGCACCTTTGCTTTCCGCCTCATATACTCTTAAGAAGAAGGCCAGAGGTGGTACCAACAAGCTCCTGTATTTTACCCTACTACTTCAGGGCTCTTCAGGTCCAAAAGTGAGAAGGAAAGCATTCTTCAATCTTCTCTTCTCTCACCTGTACCACCACTTCTTCCTGTCCTCCTAACAGCGCAAGTCCTTTCTTGGACAGACCTTTTCTGAAGTCTCTTAGAGCAGAAGGAAAAGAAGAGAAAAGTCACTGCACAACATGCAGTCACACATAGGAACAGTTTAATCACGACCAAGTATCTAGCAGGATATATATACCCACTCCATACTCAGTTCTTTATCCCTCTCCAGATGAGTCAGACAGAGATTTGCTTTGAGAAGTAACCCCAAAACATGGCTTTGCTGTAACAATCCCCTGTTTAAAACCCAAATTACTTCAGCTAAAACATGAGTGAACTCTAGCATCAGCAGGTGCCCCAGCTGGAGCTGCATTTGTCACATAGCAGTATGTAAGCAGGAGGAACTGTGGAAGGTAGAGGACCTCTGGAAATTATGAAAGCTTTTGCCAACTCGACTTCTGTGATTGTTCATCATCATCTTTTTCATAAGCTTTGTCCTAGAGACTGCAGAAAGCTGCAGCCTGTGAGAGAACAAAGTAAATGTCCTAAGACCCAGACAAAAGTGGCTGCCTGGTGCCTTACCTCTAGCCAGCCCGAAAAGTCTTAAACAGCTGATGTGCAGAAATACAGCAGAAGGGTAAAGCTAAGATCACACTGCCCTAGCTGACAACCAGCATGGTCAGAAGCCAAAGCAGCACAACAGGTACTGGAGCTGATAACCTGGCAGGAGGGAGCAGCTGGCTACAGGATGCAAGATGCACATACTGTAACAGCAGGTGATACCAAGGGGTCACAGTTTCCACACCCCAGCCCTTCACCGTGGGGCAGAAGGGGAAAATGTGACACATTGTGTTGTGTCAGCCTGAGTCCTCTCTGTGCTCTGTAACCAAGCAAATTGGCAGAGTGTTGTGTTGAGGCAGGTCCAAGAGGATCAGAAAAGCATGGGCAGAGATGAGAGCCTGGGGGCAGGAGTCTGGGATTGGGGTGGTTTGGCAGAACTCAGCAGGAAGATTTTGCCCAAGACTACATATTCTCCACTGCAATCAGAGTTAAGCTTGTTCAGCCCTCTCCAGCATCTCTGGTACTTTCAAGAGCAAAGAGTTAGCTGTCAAGCTCCTGTGGCTGCTCAGGGAGGGCCAAGGCAAAGCAGCCCCTCATGAGGATGTTTTTTCTAGGCTCAGAGAAGAAAGTGAGAGCTGTTTGCCCAGGTGTATTGTCCAGAGCAGGCTGCATCACCACCTCCATTCTCCCAGCTCTGTTGCCAGAAGAAGGGGCAGCTGCTGATTTATTTGTTTCTTGCACCATGAATAGGATCAGGGCAAAAGGCTGGAAACAGTGGCAAAAGCTGACCCTGTACATAGTGATATAAGTAGAGAGAGATGATTTATGTTTGAAGTAGAGCAGTTCCAAACATTTTTTCATATTCTGCATCCTGCCTTTCATGTCTTCAGCAGTAGGAAAAACATTTTCTTTACATTTCTGTCTGGAAAAACAATTATGAATGTTAATTGCACTGACCAGGAGGTGGAACAGGATTTGGCTGGGAAGGGCTTTTCTTTGCTCGTAAACAGGAAGGCTCAACCTTTCCCGCCATTCTCCATGTTTTAGGGATGAAGATGTCATGAAGATTCAAGGAGATGGAAAATGGGACTTCAGCAGTCAACCAGCATAGTTAAGAATTGAAAAAAATAAATAACCTCTGAACAATAGAGCAAAGGCCTCAGAGCTGTCATCTCCAGCAGTAAATTGCATTCCTATCTTTCTGAGGGAAAAAACCATGTGAAGGGTGTAGGCACCTTGTCTGCTTTTTGGAAGTTCTCCAGGATTTTCCTGTAACCTTGGAAACTCCATTAAGAGGTGTGGAAACACCCAGCACCCTCTCCCCTCCCTAAATTGATGAGATTACAAAAGCAGAAGTCGGAGTTAAACACAGGGCTCTCTGCCTTGCTCAGCTCTGCTGTTACAGACTGATGAGGATGCCATGAAAAGGGCTATCCAGGGAGGAAACTCTTCTTGATTTGCATGAAATTACCACTCTGAAGCCCAATGTTTCTCCTCAGATCTTGGCATGCTTGGTGTAGCTTCTTAAATTTTGAGCTTTTCATTTTCTTTTCTCCCCTTTTTTGGAACTTGGTAAAAAAGTGACTTAGGTTTTCCTGATTGCAGGTCTGCACCTTCATCCCTCTGCTGAGTGCACCACCATGCAAGTTTCTTTGTCACTGCATTCTCAGAAAGTAGCAGAGTCGAGCCTATTTAATGATTTCCACCTTTTCTATACTGTAAATTACTGTGCATTTATGTAACCTGCCACACAATTTTCCCTGACAACCGGTCAGCTTCACCTAGGACCATTGAGCACTGGTTTTGGGCAAATGTCCCATCAAAATTATTTTAATGGCAAATTATTCTTTTACCCTTTCCTTCTCCCACTTTTTTTTGGCTATGGCATCTAGCTTCATACCAGTCTGGGGGCTCTTTTGTCTTTCTGTTTTTCTCAGCACACGTTCACTCCCAGAGCTGCTGCCTGTTCAGGGAGAAGAGGGCCAGGGCCACCTCACCATAATGATAGTGCAGTGGCAGATGGCTGTGTCTGCTGGGCACAAGACAGGAATCAGTCAAAGGCATCCTCATGGTATCATCTGAACACAAGACCATGGTGCAGGTTAGACATTCAGCCCCTTCAGATACTCATGCAGTAGGTGGAAATTCACATCTTAAATATGACATCTGGTTACTTGTGTGCAAAAAAAGACAAGGCAAAGTTGCAGGTTTGAGTCTCTCTTTATGTTACATTTTGGGACATTTATCCTTAGCAATTTCTAGGACCCAGGGAGTAGGACAGAGCTCTCTGGTAACACCAGGCAAGTCACTTTGCTTCACTACTCTCATCTGCAAATGGGGAAATGGTAATATTAGCTTCTCCTTGAGGGTTTTGTGGTAATCAGTTGGCTGCTGGTTGTAGAAAGCTGCAGGATCCTGAGCTGGCAGTGGCTAGATGGACCATGTGTTATTATTTTATATTGGGTAAACAAAGTAATTTCCCAAGGGTCTTTGAGATAACATTGCCTTTTAGTGAGTGCTAATTGACTTTTCTGTAAAGCACCAATCTGTCCCATAATTAAAACCAGAGCTCTGTGGCCCAAACGTTCTTGGGACAAGGCAAATACTTTTAAAATTCCATTTCCACTGCGCTCTTTTTGCCAAAAGTGGCGTCTTGTGCTTTGGGCAGTGATTCAGTGTATCCATTCCCCTTCCTCCCACAGCGAGGTGGCAGTGCCAGCGGGCAGCTGAGTGGCCCTGCTGACGTCCGGGATGTGCTCAGAAACAGCTCCGTCCTCCAGCCCCTGCACAACAGGAATTGTTGTTGAGGTGTCCAGGGTGGGATGTGCCAGGGACCTGCATCTCATCCGGTGGCTAAGGCATTTCAGCAGGGGAGGGATAGAGGATGCTGTGCCATAACAGAAGTTTAAAAATGAAATCTGGAGGCAATGGGAGCCAGATGAGGCAGGTAGTACTTCAAAGTCCAAGGGAACGGGGTGCCACTTACCTCCACCAGTTTTCAGAGCCCACAGCCACATCCGAGTGATGGCCAGATTATGATGGAAGCAGATTTCCAGCAGCTGGGGATATTTGGACATTTCTATGCTCTATCTTCCTGCTTGTGGTAGCCCAATGCTTTTGGACAATGTTCTGCAGCACACAACGTAGAGATAGTGTTCAGCTGCAGGAGAAGTCCCATGGCAAAGGGTTGTTTATGCACTCAGTAGCTAAGGACATGCACTCATTCACAACTTTTGAGCAACTGCAGATGGCTCCAAGTCCTCTGACTCCAATTGGCACTTTCTGAATAGGAAACAGAAGTGTCCTGGCACCAAAGAGAGCTACCAGCCTGCAAATGGAAAGGAAGATCACTGCTGAGCAACTGAGACTCATTGTGTGCTTCTTGGGAGGCCCCATCTGAGGCTCTTTTCAACTTATGGGGATTTTTCTTCCCTTCCTGGCTTTCTGAATGTTCTTTACTTGGGAAGATCTGCAGAGAGCCCAGTGCCAGAAATGTCTTCTGATCACTTTAAATAGGGCTTGGTTGCTCCCCAGGATTTCTGCAGGGGGGAAAATACAAACCCCATGGCTAAGGAACGGGTTTTCCTTAGAGCAGGATGTGTCCCATATTGCGACCTTCTCCTGCCCTGGACTTCAGCACCAACAATAACTGGGGAGCAGCTGCCCTGTGCTCATCCAAAATCTCTGTTCTTGGCTTAGAGTCATTTTAACTGAAGAATCAGAATTTATACAGAGAGTCAATCATCCTTCTACTTTACCCCTTCAGCCACCAAAATTTCCTGTGGTCTTCAGTGTCTGAGCCTTTAGGGTTCTTTTGACACTCAGGGACACAACTAAATGTGACTTTGGCTTTTTTTGGCATAGGGACATTTGCTCCTCTGCACAGCCAATGATACAGCTCTGCCATATAACCTCACTTCACTACTGACTCCCAAGCCTCCAGTAAGGGCCTTACATCCACTTGAGTATTCAGGTCTCTTTTGTGGAGCCATAGGGTTAAACAAGACAAGCTGTGATTTCTAAGCTCTATCGCCATGTTGAGGGAGACTTGGTCTCACCTTGAGACAGGATCTGGTGGAAAGGCAACCTTCAGGATGCCATGAGAGGCCAGGACAGAGGCTGAGAGGAAGAACTGAGCTATGTCTCCATTTGCTTGGGAAAGGAGAAGCGAGAAATTGAGTCTCACGCCGGTAGAAGGAGTTTTTCCTTCTGAAGAAAGGAGAGCGTCAGGAAGAAATGAGAGTGTTTGTTGAGAAGACAAATGCAAAGCAGCCAGACATGGACAAAAATGCAGCTGCCCTAGGGCACTGACATGGGGCATACTCTGTCCAAACACACTCAGCCGTTTGGAGCAAAGTACTCAGCTGGGATGTGATGCAAAATGACCTTGTTCGAGATGTAAATAATGTAAAACCCAGGTCAGAGAATGCAAAAACATTTCCATGTGGTTTTGGTGCTAGATCCATGACCAGCAAAAAGAAAACCTTTTGATATTAAAGTTGTCATTTTCTGGATTGTTTAATGTCAGATAGAAGTCAAGCATTGATAAAAGTACCCAGGCTGCTAGCCTTGAGGCTGAGTTTCTTTTTCTCCTAAGAAGTCCAGCATAAGCCCAGCTTCTCTGCCTGAACATCACAAGTTTAGTCTTCCAAGTTCTATTTTCAAAACATGATTTCTTTCAGTCCCTGGACCCATTGCATGGATGAATTTGTGAGCTGACATTGCCATCTGGGATCTGGCCCAGAACCTTTGTGTACCAAAG
Organism: Semnornis frantzii; assembly: GCA_013399775.1. NCBI lineage: Eukaryota > Metazoa > Chordata > Aves > Piciformes > Ramphastidae > Semnornis > Semnornis frantzii. Next base: position 134,908 of record VWYK01092094.1, on the reverse strand, counting down.
CATAGCCAACAGAAAGACCATCAGACACAGATGATTGCTGACTGCTACTTATCCTGCCGCAGCCAAACCATGCAAGGTTTTGGCTTTCCCTGAGAGCACTCTGATCCACTGCAGCCTGCCAGGTCGTTAGCAGAGCCAGACAGGAATCGGCTCACAGCCTCAACTGCTGCCCAGCAAATGTCTCACTTAGTTGCAGAAAATGCCACAAAAGTGGCAGGTGAAGTTTGTGATTACCATCTACTTAGTGTATCTGTGGGTTCAAGTTACTCATGCCACTCAAACAGCCCACTCAGATCCAGGTCATTATTCACAGAATATTCAGGGAATAAATGTACTACACCACACTCAAGCTCAGGAGTCAAGTCAATGTCTTGAGTGATTAGAAATGCCATTGTGATCTGGATGCATTTCTGTGACATACATGATGGATCTAGAGGATTCAGCAAGGACCTGGCTCTTCAGGAGATTTTTGGTACCATAAGTCTGCTTTCAAGGCTTTTGCTAAACTCTTGACAGTTTGAAGGAAGTTAATTAATTGTTGCAGCTAAATTTCCAGGAGAGGCCGACGGGGCCATAAAGTTCACACTGAGTGCTTTAACTGGAGCTCATAGGTGATGTGTGCTGCTGCAGCAGCAGCCAGTGAAAGAAGTAAAGGATTTCAGATTGGAAATACTGTGCAGGTACTTTGGAGGCTTAGTGTCAAAGACATTTCAGCAGGCTAATTCACTTACTGCTCCTTCCTGGGTTTGTTTTTAGACACATGGACTCATATTATAGTCTAATCTTCAGCCTTCCATTTTTATTTTTTTTTCTGTTCCAGAAACGCAAAGGTACGTTATTTAAGAGCATGAGTCACAGTGCACTTAAAAGGACTTGATCTTGCCTGGAGAGTCAGGCACACATGCAAAACTTTAAGGATTCACTGTCAAATTCCTTCTAATAAGGCCTCCTACTAAGTCAATCAGAACCAGCAGGAGCTTTTCCATTGACTCTAATGGGCTTTGGAAAGCGACTGGTAACACAGCAGGGAGCACTTACCTGCCAAAATATTCTCTCCTAAAGCAAACGCCATGCTCTTTCTTGGGGATCAGATATGTGAGCAAATTAGGTGGCCCTTGGTGGTCCTGAATTCCTGGTGCTCACTGTTTCCTTACTCCACTGGAAGAGCAAACAGGTTCTGCTGGGAAAAGGCTGCTGGAGGGACCAGGCTAGGGTTGCTTAGATAAGGGGCTGATGCCACATGGAAAGGGAGATGCTTGCTGGAAAATGGGCAGGGGAAGGTAGATGCCCTGTGTCATCCTACTTAACACTGCCACTTCATTTTGATTAAATCTATTTTGATGAAATCCAAAGAGGAGCTCAACGCATTTTATGCCAGGTTGATGTGCATTTGGGAAGTGTTGAGAACTAGCCAGAGATGGAGACTCCCCAGCTACAGGTTCAGTCCCAGGGCCATGTGAATAGCAACAGGCTGATATTGGCTGGGGAGCCCTGACAAAGGGTGGGGAGGCCTTTGTGCGTGCCCTGGACTGGGCTGGTTTGTATTGCTCCAACTATGATTCAGCTGTCTGCCACTCACTAATGTCAAAGCATCATTTCCACCAGCATTAAGGAACATGAACAGCTTATGAAACACCCCTCCTTCCTATTTCCCCAGGAATAAACATCAACAGTCATAATTTCTGTTGTTCTTTTGTACTTTCTTATGGCTGAGCTAATTTAAAAGGTCAAATTGAACACAGTAACTGTATACACCTTCCCTGAGATATGGACATCACTCTAGGAGCCAGATATTCAAGGCTATTTATAGATCCTGCCCAGGGAGAAGAGGTATGTTTTAAAGAAAAACAGGCAGGGGCAATCAGAAATATGTGGGAGAATTCTGCTTCCTGCAAATTCCAACCAACACCCACGTTTGTTTCTTTTTTCACCTAAGCACTAAAAGAGATATTATCGCAGAGGAGAGCTTCTTTTTAAGTCCTCTATCACACATACATCCCCAAAACTGTAGGTAGCTCAAGCAGGGGAAAATACATCCTGATAATTTGTTTGCAAAGTACCTTAGATTGACAGAAACATCTCCCTTGAGCCTAATGTTCCTGGAGCTTGTGTAGCTGCCTGGTTATAAAATACTAAGGAGATGCAAAGGAGCATTTTATCTTCTGGCATGAGAACAGATGGCACTGTTTAGCACCCCCCTCATTTGAGAATGAAAGACCCAATCTGCATCAACGGAGTCAGAACGAGGCTCTGAGAAACCCTCCTAATAAGAGAGAGGAATTCCCACTTTAAGAGACTTCCCTTGCTGTCAGACAGATGTAACACATTGGTTTAGGCTGTGGTCCATAATGCTGCTGAGACTTTTAATCTTCATAATTAGCACTGGAAATGCATGTGGTGCTTTTCTGCCCACTATGTCACCCAGCACCACAGCTAAGCCTCAAGGAGCCCAGGCTGATGTGAACCCAGGAGGATGCAGGAAGAGCCTGCACATTGCTAGCAGAGGTGGTGACTGATGGAAGGACAGTCTGCATGAGAAGCTGCACAGGAAGAATCCAAAAGGGCAGAGAAGATGTGTTTGGCATGGGCTAGCTACAAGTAGAGTGGAAAGATCTTTAGAGGGGCACACAGTGATGAGCAGGAGAGAGGACTGATTAGGAAAAAGCACTGTAAAGAACAGTGGGTAAGAAGAGAAGGAGCAGGGCTGGGACCAGCAGGAAAATGTGCTTAATGGAAAGGTAGAAGAACGAGAGCCAAAGAAGGGATAGCCTGGGGGAACACAGAGGTAGATATGAGGTATCTGAAGTCCCCTTGGACACTGCTCCAACCCGCAAGGATTTACACCCAAAAGATGGGAAGTGCCAGCAGACTGCATTTGAGTGAGTTGGCTGTGGTAGAGCATAGGCCTGGGATCCCCCAGATTCACAAGGGTGAAGTGGGGTTACGCAGTCCAGACCTGTGAGGTGAAGGGCATTGCATGCTCTTGCAGGAAGACAACCCACTAACAGCACAAAAGGGAAATGTGCCTTTTGCAAAAACAAAGTCATTTGGATTCTGGACTTCAAAGCTCCACACTACGCCCAGTGCCATTTGTTGCTGTATTCATGGTGGCTGGGAGCCAGGTTTGAGAATTAAAAGGGGAAAAACTCCATTGTCATGTTCTGCTGAAAAAGTGTGTCAGTGCTGCAAAGATAGCCCCTGAAAAGCTGGAGTCTGGAGAGAGGGGAAAGACTCAAAGAGGTGAGTTTCCAAACACACCAACAACTTTCAGGGTCATGAGTCTGTTTTAAAAGGTGACCTACACGAAACTTTGTTTTCCACATTACTTTGCAGCAAGTAATGAAAACACCTAGGTGTGAGCACTTAGTGTAACAGCTCCCAAATACATTACAGTTCTGGGCTGCAAGCTCCCAGACTGCTGATACATCTCAGAAAACAGCACCTCAAAGCCATTCTGCAGTTTCACTGGAGCTGAACACAGAGAAAGAGGGTTGAAAACTGAAAAGGTGCACTTACAGAATGGAATTGTTAGGAGAGGAATTAGAGGAGTTCAAAACAGGTTGAGTATTCAAACAAACAATCCCAAACAAACAAAAAACCAAAAAACCCCAAACAAAAAAACCACAAACTGAAAAGAAAAACATCTGGCTCATGTTCACAAATGAATAAAGTTAAACTGCTGCCATTCTTATGCTGACACTATTCCCAGGGATCTCAGTGGTGCTCACATGGGAATATGCACAGATCTCCTAAGTTTATCAATGGTAACGATTATTAATTTCTAAAATTACATGTCCAGGGAGTGGCATACAGGATTTGCTGCCTGCAATGTTTAAACCAACCAGAGAAGCAGCCAAGCATGGTTTCACAGGGGCTGAAGCCAATGCTCATTGCCATGGCCATGCCATTTGCTACGTGTGCTTTCACACTGGGTAACCCCCACCCAGCTGATGTGCAGCAGCTTGTCAAGCTGTGGTGACTTGTCCACATGCCCTGAGGTTTTCAAAGCTTCAGTCTGGGCTGCGTGTGTGGGAGCAATGAAAGATGTGATGTTCTGTCTGTCCACTCCTGCTTGGTCTGGGGCTCAGAAAGGAGTGCAATCCTCCTCTTTCAGCTGTGATCCATCACCTGGGCATTAACTGCAGCTCGAAGTGATGTCCAATGGCACAGAGACTGCAGCAGCTCAGGCAGCCCGAGGCTTGCTCTGCCTCCCCTGGCCGTGGACACCTCTGCTTCCTGTGGTGGGGATTGCAAGAATCCGTGAATCAGAGCTCAGACCTTTCTAATCTTGCTTATATTTCAGCTTAAATTATTCTTATCCGATTGAAGCTGGTGTAAACCAGGCTAACAGGGAACTAGGTACATCTGCAGAGAATCTGTCTGACTCTGCCCTCAAACATGTTCTCATGTGAGCAGGGTCACTGAGCAAACAGATTCCAGCTGAGCAAAATGTGTCATCCAGAGCTGTCTGCACAGGTACCCACAGCAAGGAGCACAGTCCTGGCCATGGCAGCCAGCTGGGGCAGCCAGAGAAACCTGGGCAGTGAGCTCAGCCCATGTGCCAGGCCGCATCCTTTCCTCATCATCTCCTGTCTGGTGCTCACTGTGTTGCTGTTAGGACAGGGGTAGCTGTCACCCAATGGTATGCTCCCAGCCAAAGCTGGTGCCTGGGAGGGTACAGGCAGAGATTGCAGGAGGCCCACGGGGCATAATCCCAGGCCCTGAGTCCTGAGCTGATCCCATGCACACACAGAGCTAAAAAGACTCAGGTTTGTGTGGGTAGAATGAGCTGTCCTTCATCGTTCCTGGGACTGACTGCAGGAGAAACTTCACACTGCAAGAAGTAAAGGTCTCACAGTCTGGTGCTGGCCAGTTTCATCTTCATTCAGCCCTGGGAAGGCAAGATCTACCAGATGCACACTGGTGCAAACTGTGTTAGAACAACAAATTCAGGTTGTTTTTAATCCCTATTTTCACCTTGTTTTCCATCTTGTGTTTGAAATACCATCCCTTGCCCTAAAAACCTTACTCAGGAATTGCACACCAGCTATTCCTAATTATTTATTTATGGGAACTGCTTTCTCCTTCTTGTAAATTTAAAAAAAAAAAAAAATTAAAAAATTGTGCTTGCGGTAATTTAAATAAGCACATGAAAAGCAAAGGTTAAGCACCAAGCCCAAAATATCCTCCAGTGCTGCAGCTCCTGGAAGAGCAGAATGGGGTTAGCATAGCCCTGCAGAGGGTCTGGTAGAACCATCATGCCTGCCCCACTCCTGTGCACCACTCATCATCTCTCCAGCCATTGACACTCAACACTGGGCCAAACCACCCAGCCTCAAACACATCAAGACTGGAAACCTCCTCTGATCAGACTCTGGCCAATTTAGCAACCCAGAGCAGTGAGTGGTGTTCAGGGAAGGGTAGCTGGGGGTTCTGACTCACAGACCTGCCAGTTATAACTGGGAAGGTTTAAAAGTCGCCATGAGTGTGGATGCCTGCAGGTTCTCCAGGGGAGGTGGTAACCGCTTAAATCAGCACAGATAATGCTTGGGGAGGTCATGAGTCAGAGGTGTGAGTAAATGTGAGAACACTCTGAGAGCAGAGCTGCTCTAATGGAAACACTCCTTCTTTCACACATTTAGGAGATGATTTAAAAAAATTTTTTTTTAATTAAATGAAATGAGTAGAACATGGTATGAGCAACAGCCAAGGAATTTATTAGCCCATGCCCTTGCTACCTCTCATTCACACCTCTATTCTGCAGTTTAGCCCATGTACAGATCTGGGTGGAGTGAATATAGGTAATTTTCTTCATGGGAATATATGTTTTTTCTGCATGGTGTGGCTGCACTTGTACACCTTGCTAAACAAGCAAGGGAGGAAAGAAGAGCTTGGGGGGGGGACTTGCAAGAAGCAAAGCAAGTGAACAATTCCGGAATACTAACAGTGCCATCTTCTTCAGAGGAAAAGGCTGTATAGATCCTAGGTAAACATTCAGGCTTCTGAGTCTAAACTGGTTTACTTTTCCTCCGTTTTTTAGCTTTCCTTGTGGAGAGGGAAGGAGATGTGATGCTCAGAGCAGCAAGCTGTTCTGCCTATGCAGTTTGCCTGCAGCTGGCAGTGGCCTGACTGGCACTGGTCACTGCAGCATGCCAGCCTCCTCACTGCTGCTGGTGGGAGGTGCAGGGGCTATTTATTTTTGTTCTGTGAAAATGGGACAAGATGTTTCTTTAAATGGTACTGGACTTCATAGGCAGTTTACTACAGGATACAAGGAAAAGACCATGCAAAGCATAGGTAGAGTGGGTGCAACAGGAGATGCAGAGAGTGTTGGAAATGATCCTCCCTCCCATATGGGCTGTGCTGAGCCCTGGCACCTCATCAGCCACAGGCTAAGGAATGTCCCAGGATTAAAAGCCATCTCCAAAAGCATGTTTGGGTTCCTGATGTCCCCTCCAAGAGAGGCTGTGTGTGCAGTGCTCAGGCTGGGCTTGGATTCATATCCAGACATCAATGTATATTTCCACAGGACTGACAAGAGAACTAATTACCAGCTTCAGGTGAAGTCCTTACACACAAAACTTCTCAAAAGCAAGGCCAAGGACTTTCCAAGCTAAATCCAGCCTAGCAGAAACCAGTCAAGGATGTGAGCACTTGGCAAAATACTATGCACCAGTATCTGGGTGTAGCTGGATTTGAGGATTAGCTGAGATCAGCTCCAGCGGCTGACTCCAGGGCATCAGGGAGCTGTTTCTGTGAATGGTACCTGTGAGAACCATCTGGAAGTGACTCAGCCAAACAGCTTCACCAGTCTTTCAGAACACATCACACCTTGTTTTCCTGCTCAGCCATAATGCTGCACTAATTTCTGAAAGCAAAATTGTTCAGCTGAGGTGAATCACAGCACCACTGCCAGCCCCCAGCCCCTTGGCACCATCCCTGGTTTGCATCAACTAGACCAATTGCTCTTATTTTTACCTAAAGTAGGGCATGGAAATGGTCCTGAGTTGGCACCTTTGTTGTCTTTATCTGAGGTTGTGGGAGAGAATTGTAGGCTGGGAGGTGCCACTTCAGGGTGTTGCTGAGCCCGTGTTGACAGTGGGACTAGATACAAACCAGTGTTGAGGGTGCTGAAGGAAATAATTTATTTCGCTGCCCTGTAAGTCTTCCTTCAGGCCTTCTGTGGGTGTATGCTCAAAACTTCCTTTCAGCAGCAGGCTGTCCATAAACTAACAGGAGCAGAAGAATTGCTTTTCTTTGGTGGGGCTATTTAAAGACTGGAGGGGTGAGAAGTCTGCTGTCTGCCCTCACACTGGTGAGCTGAGGATGTAGTGATGATTTATGATACCCTTTATTTCTTTCTCTGCTCATATGGTTTCTTTGTTTGTGATCATTTGCTCCTGAACTTGCCATACTCACTGAGCTTTGGATCATTTTCAGCTTGTTTAAAAGTGTATCTCATCTCTCCAGAAGGGGTTTTTATTCATTTCTGGCTGTGGCTGCTATCTTTGATTATTCGGGGAGCAACAGCATCCAGTGAGGGTGTGCTGCAGATGGCAGCAGGCTTTGTTCCCCCTCTCAGCCTAAATTTTATTTTTTTTCCTCATAGCTATGATCAAACAGATAAAATTCCTGCAGCCAATGGGTCCTTCATAGGCCTAGAGACTTCAAGGTAGTGTGCTCTGTTTTTCAGGATTGCCTTCAAAGTGTTAAGTACTGGCTGTAAGGACATGCAAGAGGCAAACATTTTAGGTCTCTGCACACAAAGCATTTGCAGCCAGAAGCAGAAGGCTTCCCGCAGATGTAGCAAGTTCTCAAGGGTGTCAAGCCATGGATGTCCATCACTATGGTGAATTGCAGTTGCCACTGAGCTGGATCACCAGTGTCTTTGTCACCTGTGCCCAGGATTACCATGTCCCAGAGGGAACACCCCAGGAGATACTTTGCAATTTCTGGGTAAGTTGAGCTGCTTGAGGCTGCAGGAGGATTTATAATCCACTTCCAACCTTACTGCAGGATCCCGTCTATGTGTGTCTCTGCTAACAGTCATTACTTTAAGATCACAGAGTCTTCACAACCTCCCTACCATGTCATCATTCGGGTTAAAGCTGGTTGGGGGCAGCAGAATGAACAGCACAAAGATGAGGGCACCATCAGGCCTTCTCCTGAAGGCAAGTGCTCAAACTGTCACAGTTTTCATGTTACAAGTGCAAACCACTGCCTCCTGCCCTGGTGCAACACCATCCCTCCGTGGTTGGGGTTGCTGCTTTGCAACATCTTGTTCTGGGACCGCAGAGCCCAAAGGAAAGCTGATGATGACCCAAGGTGTCTGACAAAAGCTTTGGAGCTTTTGTCCCTTTACCCTCAAGTATTCCATGAGCAAATACCACCCCCAGCTCTGTTTGCTGAAAGGGACATGGCAGTGTCTCTCACATCGCTTGCCAGCATGGCGAACAGCATCACAAGTGAAGCAATATGAAAGCCGTGAGCTGTCACAAGACAGGGAATCTCCTGAAACCCAGACCAGAGGTGCTAGTGCTTTTTTCGTGGTCTGAGGTCATGGAACTGCTCCATGCTGAGGAGCATGCCTGCTTTCTCCAGTGAGAAGAAAGACAGAGAAACACAATAAATGGAAAGCCTCAAGCTGTTGACATGTGAAGGAAAATGGAAGCGCTGCAAATTAACAAGTGACTAATAGGACACTGTAACCATCTGAAAACACAGGCAGGGTGTACACACCAACAAGAAAAGGAAAGCAATTAGAAGAACATTAGGGGTTTTTTTCTTTAATGTCTTCTATTAAAGAAATAGAATGACTAATTGAAGGAAAGTGTAAGCTGAATGTCAGGAAACAATTCCCAACTGTGGGCTGTGCAGGGGCTGTGGAACAAGCTTATAAGAAGAATGAAATGTGATTTCCTGAGCTGGTCAAACCTGAATCAAACACTCATGGCCTGAGCCTCTGACTGACCTGGCAATAGACCAACTCTTGAACCAGTTCTGCTTGAGCCTCTGGTTTGTCACAGTTGTTTTAAAGGAAAAATAATGTGTTAATGTCTATAGAACAGTTAAATTCACCACAAGAATCCTTTATTTATTGAAACTCACAGAGAGACACAGACCTTTGGATCCATGAAACAGTAACAGGAAGATCTCAAACATCGTTTGAGTACATTTGCTTTGAACCTTTCCTTCTCTTGAAGCTGAGGACAAACAACTCAACTTCAAATTGTTATTTTATCTTTATTACCCACCCTGGAAGGAACATTCATTTTCTGATTCATTTACTCCTGTGATCAGTGCCATCTTGAGCTCTGAAACTGCCTCTCTAGGAGGTTGTTGTCCGTCTGGGTTTGGTGTTTTTAGCTCTGACAGTGCCCCATGGAGCCGAGCCCCTCTTGATATTCCTGTCCAGTGTCCTCTGTGGCGCTGGCAGCACCGACTGGCCCCGCTGAGCACAGTATGCCATAGGAACAGGAAAGGAGATGGCCTCCTGACAAAACTTGCCATTGTGAAATCCTAAGCTCTAGGGAAAGATAGGAACATAATTGGTGATAAACAAAGGCAGCTCAGCACGCGGAGTTTCTGTTGCTCTTGAATTTTCTCCAGCCTCTTGAAAAGGGCTGACCTTTAGCAGAAAAGAGGGGTATGGCTCTCAGGAAAACAGTTGGAGGAGAATGGTCACCCTTGCCTTGCTCCATGCAGTGCCACTGATAGGTGGAGGGATGGCGTAGAGGAGCACTGGAAGCTGTTTAAAGGACAGTTTTCACCACACACTTTCCTTCATATATGCATCAAAATGGCCAAGATCAGGGAAAAAATGGAGAAAAAGTAATGATGCTTGTGGTTCTTAAATGCTTTATAGTAAGGGATAAAAAATAGCTGTCAGTTCTTTCCTTCCATCCTCTGGCAAACACAGGACTGCTGTGCAAGTCTTGTCTGGTTTCTGAAGCTTGTCTCAGTCTAGCAGGTCACACTGGCAGGAGGTGTCTCTGAAAATTCAGCCTATGTTGGTCCTTGCTCTCCTTGCTCCACACCCGGGATGTCACACATCACAATTTCTGAAACACTTCTTGTATTGGTTTGAAATCTTGGTGCAGGAAGGAGAAGATGGACTGTTTCCCTGAATGGAAATTCCCTCCTAACCTATTGAATACAACTGTCTATGGGATGTTTGCTTTCCTGGGGTGTCTTTGAAACAGTAATGATGGTCCGAAGAGGCACACACAGAGGTGCTGCTGTTTGTTGAACCGATTTACGAAGCACTGTGAACTTCCCAGTGCTGCCAAAGTGGAGGTGTTAATCAGCAGTGACCAGAGAGGCTGTTGTAGGAAGATGCGTGTGAGCATAGGCACAACTGACAATTACTCAGGGACAATTCCCACTGCGCTCTGGTGTACTTTTGCTCTGTTCACCACATGCCATAGAAGGAGGTAATTTATGCCTCTTTGGCTGTTTTTCCCAGCTTAGATGTTGTTGACTCATTTGGTAGCTGTGTAACTTCTTTGGAAAGGCTAAAGGTTTCCAATCAGCCAGGGCAGAAACAGAAAAAGATCACTAACCCAGCGGTGAATGTGGACCTTGTTCTGACCTTCAGATGTAGCTCCTGCCAAACTTCTCAAACTGCTTTTCTGTTATTATTCACATTTTTAATGCAGAGTAACTTTCTTATAACCTCAGAGATTAAATTCATTGTTTCTAATGTCACTGATTTATGGCATAAGGTTGTAAAATTTAAATGGAGTTTTCAATAGAAAAGGCATAACTTGAGGTATAAATGAGTCACAGATCTCATAAGTTGGAAATGAGAAATGTTACACTGCTGGAGCAAGAGACTAGGAGGATGTGACAATGACATCCATTTTTTGCTTGCTACTAACTCAATAGCACAGATAAGGGAGCTACAAAGACTTGATGTGAGCAGAAAACAAAGCACTAAAAAAAAAACAAAACAAAACTCTGGCTTTTCTACAGACCCTTTTGCACTTCTAAATCCGAAGTCATTTCAAAATGTACTGTGGTAAGAGACCAGCCACGCAGAGACTGTGCTCTGTTAGACGCTACTCATTCAGCAGCAGGCACCGCACAGCACCGCGCATTGCCTCTCCTCTGGCTGAGGAAGATGTCTGTGTTCCTTGGATCACCCATTCAAAAATGGGCCTCAGTCTGTGGCAAATTGCTAGTGAATGGCATGTGACAGAGGTTTGTTTAACATCTCATGCCCTGGGTGCTAAAAATATCCTTGGCACTTAGCACTTGACCCACCTATGCTTCTGTCTCTGTGCCATGTCACAGCCCACCCCACCCCCACCTAGAGATGGCTTTTCACTACAATGGATGAGAGCTATGCTGAGCTCAACCTTAAATAAATGACAGGTTGTTGTGCTTAGGTGGTCTTGAACTTTCTGTCCTCTTGAAATCTGTAGTGCATCCTATCTTGATAGCCAAGAATAGACCTAAAGCCCTCCACAAACACACTTGCAGAGCAGAATAAACAGCTCTTCAGCAGAAAGTAGGTTATGTGCCCAAGTGATCTTTCAACAGGCTCTTCTGCCTAAGGCAGTCAACTCTCTGGGCTTCCCCTAGGGAGCAGTTGCAGTGATTTGGCCAAGGATGGTCCTCCTCTACCTCACAGTGTCACAGAAACCATACTTGCAACTCAGGCTCCCAGGTCTTGAATTGTGGCCAGCTCCTCCCTCCTGTCCTAAATTCAGCTAACAGAGAGGTACAATTGGATCTGCTGATTCATTAGTGTAAGGGAATCTGGAGAGAAGGGCTCTGTGCCCTGCAACAGTCTCCTGGAGGGTGAAGACATCCCTAGCCATGGCAAAGTCTGGGGTACAGTGTTGACTTGACCCTCTCTGTGCTTTGAACACCACTGTCACAGGACTTTTTTGAAGCTGTTGCTTCAGTGACCATCAGCGTTTCAACTGCAGGAAGAGAAGCTGCTCAGCAGGGTGAGAGCCCAGGAGAGCTGCAAGTGCTAGCACATGTACCTCCCTGAGTAGAGATGATTTCTGCAAGGACACATCTTTGACCTTGCCTCAGAAATCCTCACTTCCCATTTCTAAAACACTGCACTTATTTAAAAATCCTTCTCCCCTCCTTTCTCCCTCCTTCCTGGTATTATATCAGTATTTGGAAGCAGTGTTCCTGGAAAGATCTTGCTGAAGTCATCGAGGGACTGATTTCCATGCCTCATGTGGGCACCAGTACCAGTGAAACTGCTGGCTGGACTATTTGTCCAGCTGCTCTGTTACCATAATTGAGTGTATCTGTTCAAAAATCACACGGCCCTGTCTGCTGGCACTTAGTCACGAAATGAAAAGTAAGTGCTAAATTTGCCATCTACTATTTGTACTCTCAGATACTTTCAGTTTTTAGTTCAATCTCTGTATACTGTGTCCTCAGCAAGGTGACAGTTATTCACTTTCACAGCTGACACTCAGTACCACATGTGCACGATCCTTGTCAAGGGACAAAGTGGGATCCCTCAGTCTTGTCCCACGCTGCTCAAAGCCACCAGCCACCAGCTCAGAGCAATGCTGAGCTTTGGCCAGGACCAGGCTGTGCCCAAGAGTGCTGTGGCTGAACTACCCAAAACAAAAGACACAGTGTTTGTGCTGGCTGAGGCAGGACAGATGACAACTGAGAAAACAGAAAGTTTACCAGGATAAACATTTCTCAGCATTAGGAACAAACTCAGGTTGGCAGTGTGAACCTGTGCCAGTTCAGGGATCTGCAATGTGAGGCTATAGGGTCTCAAACCTGGTTGGGCACCCTAAAATTTAATTTAGCTCTTGGATCTGTGGTCTCATGTTAGCAAAGCGTAACTATGTTTAGGAGTTAGCTTAGGGCTCTCACTGATCTTTGGCAGTGTCTTGAATTAGTCAGTCACCACATCTTGGCTAAGCCATGACCACATGGCACACCACAGCAAAAGCAGCTTAGGGTATCCCAGCTCCTGCCTCCTGCAGCTCACAGAGACAAGAGCCTGAAGTGCTTGATGGGCACAGGGGACCTGTGAGTTCCTGAGTGTTTCAGCCTCCCTGATCTTGCAATGAATTTTTGGAGAAGACTGTAGCCTCTGTTGAGCCACAGTCTGTTCCTCAGTTTTCATTTGTTTTCTCCCAGGAAAAGATAAAAGTGGTGGAAGCAGCATAAACACTAGGGTTTTCTGAACTCCTACAGTCCAGCCTGGGAACTACACTGCTTTGTAGTGTACACTGCTTTGCCTCTGTTCCTTCCTCTAAAAATGAATTGAAGGCACAGTGACAAGCTTACTTTACCAATGTTGGACTCTTGCCAGAGTTTGAATATGTGGCTGCTCAGTTATTTTCAGCTTGGAATCCCCTATCATTTTCTATCACGGTTCCCCAGCCAAAACATTGGATTTCAACAACAAGCTAAAGGCAAATGCACAAACTGGAAAAGGTCTGCCTAATCTCGTCATCATCTGTGAACTGCACAACATGAATGGTTTGACAGATGATACTTGTGCACAATATTTTAACCAAAGTGTTGATTCCTGTGCTTCCAGATGCTGTTTATCAACTTCCCCGTGGAGTCCCTTTTGAGTACAGAGATGCACTCTGCCCTGAGCCACACCAGGATATGTCTGAAATCCTTGAGTTGTCTGTAGTAGCATAACCGGATTTTTATCAATGCAACTGAGACGAGATTCAGTCCAAGATGTTCTAATAAAAACAAGAGCCTGCCCTTGGAACAAAGAGCACGTGATAAGTTTTTTCCAGCTCACTCAGCAATGAAGAGCTGAGAACAAGATGGTGCTGCTTACAAACTCATGGAGGTGCTGACATCCCTCATGCCTTTCACATTACAGCCACAGGGCTGCATGAGGCTCCCAATGTCTTCAGGGAGAGAGGTTCTGCATGGAGATAAACTTTGGTACTGGTGGACTCTGCAACTGCCTGATGAAATACACAGCAGGGGCAGGAGGTCCGTGCATACTAGAGAAGTTTCACCTTATGGCTGGGGGAAGATCAAGAAGAGTATGAAGATGCCTTACAGACAACAGCTTATTTGCAGAGGGCTTGTGACCCAACCACCCTCCCACTTCTGTGTGCTCACAGGGCTGGAAGGACAAAAACCTTCTGGATTGTCCATTCAGTGCGTCAGCGATGAAGGGTTCATTTCTGTTGGTGTAAAAACTTCTCAGTGGGAATTATGTCTCCATATTATGGTGACTTTCACCACAGCAGATACTGAGACCTCTCTCACTAGCACATTGTCTTCATTTGACGTGTTGGAAAGTGTCTGGTTAGGAATAAGGTTGGAGGCACACTGAAAGCCCCTCCCTTTGGAGGCCTCTAGATAAAAGCCAGCTAAGCTCAGAGGGAAACAAAAAGTAATCCAGCACATCAATTACCGAGCTCCAGGTGTTGACCTCTGTCCTGCTCTACTTATCTGTGGAAAGTTGGTGGTCAGCTCTTGGTGTCTTCCGCTGTGGGAAGACAGTGGAGTGACAGATGAATGGGACATCCTCAGCTGCAGTTTGGTGGATGCTTGCCTACTCCACATCCTGACCCATCCCTGCCCTCCGTGACTGCCTTGCCACCACGCTCTGTTCCTCTTCTTGGAAAGCAAGTAGCTTGCAGAAGCAGGGCAGGGGAGATGATGGCTTTATTGCTTGAAGTTCTAAGTAGTTCATCCTGTTTCACATACTAAAAACTGGTTTGCCTTTTCCAGAGCTGCTTCATGGACTTTCGGGTTCAGAGCAGTTCAGCCTCATCATGTCAAAGGCAGCTGAGTGCTTACGTGCAAAATTGTTTCATAGTGTGAACACAAGCAGGAATCCAAGGGGCTGGACTGACAGCCAGTCAAGATCAATAGGAACTGGGCTGCCAGACTGGGGAAAACTGCATCAAGTGGGAGGTGATGGATGGAGAGATGGAAAGGCTTCCGAGCTGGGGCAATGCTATTACATCGTAGGGAGAGAGAGTAGTGGAACCACTTGTACTGCAGACCTCCATTTTACAGGTGTGTTGCAATATTGGTGATGTTGATCTTGCAGGTAGTGGCTGATGTGGGAAAGCAGCAAATTGTCAGAACTTGCAGGCTTGGGCTAGACTGGGGAGCAGATACAGACATTTCTGGTGTGGATGTCTCAGTGATATGGTCATGAATATGGACCTGAGTCCATGTCTACCTATTGCTGATGACAGATACATGCTGACATTGCCTTGGTATCACATAATGTCAACACACACATCATATTCTAATTAGTTAGTACTCATTCAGATCTATATAAAAAACTCCTGACAAGCCAAATTTTGTTTGCGTGGTCTTCCCGTTCGTTCTCAGTTTAATGCCAAAAAAACTACTGGACACTGCCCAACCCATAGGAAAGAAAAAAAATAGACATTTTTTTCTGTTTCATCACTGCATTATTGGATATGTAGATTCTACAGCATTTTCTACTTTTAAGACGTGAAAGAATGTCTTCCTGACATGTCCAGAGTACATTATTTACTGCTGCTTAAGACATGCAACTGGTAACGTGGCAATGAAATGTTCTGGTCCTGTTCCTGGCAGAGACACTACTCTTAAGTACTCCACTCAAAAATATTCTCTCCTGATCCAATTCTCCCACCTGGACATTGTGTTGATAAGAGGACTGTGATGATGAATTGACTCTCTTTAGAGATTCCCTCATGGAACTAAATTACTGCATGACAGGTTTCTGAGTTCAGGAGGCTGTGAAAGAGGCTGCAAACTCATAAACCATGGACAATATCTCTGACAAATGGCCAGATCCTGCTGTCCTGTTCTGACAGCAGCAAATGAAAATAAATCTAAAGGCTAACGCCTAGAAGAACATGTTACCCTGGGTATGGTGGAGTGCTCTTGCTTTTTCCGGCTGGGACTGGAACAGTGCCAAGCTGACAGGACTTTGCTCCAAAGCCTGGTGCTATTTCCTTTGAGTCATGTTGGTGAAGAAGTTGGGCAGAGACTCAGTGCAGTGCTGGTGCCTCTCTATATCTGCCTGAGAGTGCAGACCTCTCCAGGCACTCTCATTAGGAGCCCATCAGGGTGTGAGAGAGGGCTGGAGCTTTGTCTCTCACTCCTGCTCCATACAGACATGCTCCTTTTGTGAAAATCACTGTAAAAAAGGCCATGCCAACAGCAGCAAGTTGAAGAATAGACCTCATACAGCAAATGGGAATCAGGGTGTTCCAAGTCCCATGTCCTAAAGCTTCCTAAACTTCCTCACGTCCTGCTTCAAGACCAGGTGTGATGCACATTTCTGACCCTCTGAAACTGTGTGAGTGAAACATGCTCTGAGCATGCCACCAAGGGGCCTGTCAGAGGAATCTGGAGTGCCACACATGCAGGTTTGCCAGGAGCATAGGCACTACACAGCCACCCTGCAACAACCCAACAGCAGCAGAGCATGGAGCCAGGACCTCTGTCGAGCAAAGAAGCATCTGTGGCAATATAGTTGTATGTGAGTGGAAGTTTTATTTCAGGGATGGGCAAAATTTGTACTTCCTAGTCTAGGATTTTTGACCCAAAGACTGGGGAAACAATGTGGGCAAGGACAACCTGCTATGACTGTTTTGGTGCCTGGTTTGGGGAATTAATTTCTCATTCCCAGTCCTGGGTCTGTCTGTAGGATTTTATCATCACTAATAGACATGTCTGAGCTGAACTCATCGAGCATTCAGAAGCATCTGAGATAGGATTTATTGGGTTTTTGACAGGGAACAGACTGGACCAAGAAGCCGCCTGACCCATCTTTGCCTCCTCTCAACTACTTATAAAAGTGCTGTTTCCAAAGACTGTGATGCACACAGACTCTGGCTGACCACCTGTGCAATAAAAAGTCAGAATAACCTCAGCTGGGCTCTGCACTGCACTGTAAATCCTTGCCAACATGAAAATTAAGAGATCGTAATTTGCTCTCTTTTTCTTTTTTTTAACTATGAAAATTAGTCATCTTTCCCAAGCCCTAGCTATAAAGCAGTTTTATTTCAAGCCTGCTGAGCAGTTTTCAAATCCTGAGTATTCATTGCAGCCAACTCTTTAGCTGAGTTGTTGGTGTGTTGTGGAGCTTCCATCCATCTTCCACTTCCATATGAGGAGCAGGTGCTGGGACCACTGCAGGGTCAGAAACACTGCTGAAAACTGATTCCTGAATACACTTGGCTCTGCAGCTGGCTTCAGTGCCAGCAGAATGAGGCTAAAACTGCTTGGAAAACCCCACTTCCACAGTGAAATGTAGTAAGCAGCACATCAAGGTCTACTACCTTGCTGATTTAAGGACTTTTAAAGACAATTTACTGGTCCCTGTCTGAACAAGTCGAGGTGTGTATGCAAAACACTCTGATGATTTATTTTAGTTGTATCCCTGTGCCTAAATCATGCTCAGGTTTTGATGGAATTTCATCATTTGCACAGCTTTGTGCTGTGCCAAATGTAGCAGGAATGGAGCTATGATTTTTCTTTTCAGCAAAGGGTTAAGTAAAGGAGGTACAGGGAAGCTGGAAGAGTGACAGCTTCCAAGGGGCTCATGTGAAATGCTGCTGGGGTCATTTCCACCAGTCACTTCCAACTTTCCCTGTGATCCCCTGAAGTTCTTCCAAGACAAACAAAACCCTGTTTGCTGAGGCTTTCCCAATCCTCCCTCTGACACCAGAACTCTCTTTTGCGGAGACAAACTCCCTGAAGCTGTTTGCAGCAACTGCTGCCTAATGACTATGGTGCTGCTGGTTTGTTACAGATTACTTCAAGATGCTGAGAGATCCTGCCTGTCTAATTTGATTTGTTTCACTTTAGATGCCTTCAAGAGGAGAACTTGAACAAAACAAATGTAAACCAAAGCAATGTCTGCTGCACACTGTTGAGGAATACTACTTGTCATGTAAAGGTCAACTGCTGTCAGATTGCTGCTAAATCACAGCATTTTCTTTCTTCTCCAGTCTGTGAAACTGAAACAACAGGGGAGACCTGGAACTGGAAGGGGTGCAGATTTGATGTGAGTGGGCTGCCCATTGTCAATGTGTGCTCCAGGCCAGGTGGCTGGGGCAGTCCAACACCTCCTTGGCAGTGAGAGAAAATCCTCTTTACAGGCACACATCACAGAGCATCTGGGAAATGGATTTGGAGGCTCTGATGTGCTACTGAGTTCCTTAGCAATTCGCTTACCTTTCCACATAATTGTAGAACCATTTAGGTTGGAAAAGGTCTTTAAAATCATTACTTTGCAAACATTAACCTAAACCTGCTAAGTTCATTTTCTCTCAGATTCAAAAGGAGCATTGCTACTGTTTCTCTGCTTCTGCAGGGAGCAGTGAGGACAAGGACCTTAAAGGGTAACTCAGATGATTTGGCCTGCAGTGTCTTTTAAGTCCTGTAGATAGACACAAGTTCAAATTCACCACATTTCAGGTGGTGACAGAGAGACAGAGTCTTGCATTTGCTATGGGGAGGTCACCACAATACTACACACCCTTCTGAATGGTGCCATAATCTCTCTTCAATTTTATTTCCTCACTGAGGGGCTTTGCTTACATCAACATCTGCAAACTTTAAAGAATCTTCAGACTTTCTCCAACAGACTGGAAAGCTTGTAACAAAATGCTGGGACGAGGCTAATATTGTCCAGTGTCCTGGCCAAATGTCCTGTACAAGCCCTGGAGTTTTCTGCACGTTCAGACCATATCTGGACAAGTTTAATGTGTTTCAAATCTAGGAGACATGAATCATAGAATCATAGAATGGTTTAAGTTGGAAGAGACCTCAAAGATCATCTAGTTCCAACTCTCTGCCATAGGCTCCCACTAGAACAGGTCACTCATCCGACCTGGCCTTGAACACCTCCAGGGAAGGAGCAGCCACAACCTCCCTGGGCAACCTCTGCCAGTGTCTCACCACCCTCACTGCAAAGAACTTCTTCCTAACATCCAGTTTCAATCTCCCCTCTGCCAGTTTAAACCCATTGCCCCTTGACCTATCATTGCAAGACCTTCTCAATAGTCCCTCCCCAGCCTTCCTGTAGGCCCCCTTCAGATACTGGAAGGCTACTCTAAGGTCTCCTCAAAGCCTTCTCTTCTCCAGGCTGCAGAGCCCCAACTCTTGTAGCCTGTCCTCACAGCAGAGCTGCCCTCTGAGCATCTTGCTAGGGATGATCTCCTACAAGGTTAGTGAAACATCCACTCTACACAAGAAGTAGTTCATCCTGTATTCCCAGATGTCACCACCAAATAACAGAGGAGAAAACCTGAAGAAGCTCCTTGTTTATTTCTGTAGTTTCAGGTCTTCATAACCCTATTGCAGCTGCTGTCATAACCACTGATCCCTGCTCTCACCTTTCCTCAGTCTGGAAGAAGAAAAGCAGGAATATGATCTGTAAGAGTCCTTGGTAATGCACTGATTATTTGTTTTTGTGTAATCTGAATATCCTAATAGTTACAAAGTCTTAACTCGTTTCCTGTGCACTGCATGCCTGAAACAGGTGGAAACAATCTTGTTTCTGTGTGTTTTTCACAAAGCTATTTCCATCTCCTTTAATATGGGCTTTGGACAGAGGAGGTCAGCACTAATAATCTTCATCTACATATGGAGTCAGACACAGTCTTATCATAATCAAGCATGAATATATCTTCTTAATTTGCCTTAACGTGGAAGAGAAGCTTATGTTTGCCATATAGAATAGACCTTACCTTGATGCTCAAGTTTTAGCCTTTCTCTGGTTTGTGTCTTAAATAGGAAGTACCCAATTTTTATGGATTTGCCTTTCAGATTATGAAATATTGCTTCTGGCACTTAGAACCTTGTTCAGTTTTGCCCTTTTTATTTATGTATTTATTTTCTGCAAGAAAGAAGTGACATTATCCCTACTGTAACACAGGAATTTTTTTTTCCCTTTTATGTTAAGTGCTTTGTCTTTTTAAGGAACAGTAGGGATGTATCTGAAAGGTCTTTTCCTTCCAATTTGCAGAACACAGCTGTCCTCATTACCTGTAACCACAGAGTCCAGTTAGCATTTCCACAGGTTACTCCCATTTATAATTTGGATATGTTCTGAGATTTAAAATGCAAGGAGCAATATCTCAGTGCACTGTGCAGCCGCAAACTCATTTCAGTGCTTCCAAGGACAAAGTTACACCGGATACAGAATATAGATTTCACATTGCTTTCTTATTAAAACAGTTTTTGACTGAGGACTGTGGACCTTAATACCCTATATGGTCAGATATGAAGACAATTCACTACTAGGAGCACTGCCAGCTAATGTCCTAACCATTCCTCTATCACAGTGTATTCCATCCCTTGAAGATGAAGTACAGTATGGAAATCCAGAAGGATGAGCTGAGATTCAGTACCCCTGACTTGAGCATACCAGTTCAAATCCAGCTCTGAATTATAGTGAGTGTAGAGCCAAGCTGAGCTCCACTGGGGTGTAGGATACTATGAATACCTCTAGGACACTAACTAGAAAGACATCTTTCCATACTGTGCGACAAGAAACTGTAATAGGATCAAATATGGATACCATTTCCTGAGGCAGAGGGAACACAAGGTTCATCTGTATAAAATATGAAGACCATGAGCTGTGGAACAGGCAAACAGAAGCTTGAATAGCTTATAATTTTGGGTGCTGGCTGGACACTGACAAATCTGATTATTAGACTCTGGTTTGCTAGCATTACAAAACTTCTAATTGCACATTGTTTTATTTCTCTCACCAGCATTACAAAACTTCTAATTGCACATTGTTTTATTTCTCTCATTCCACCTTTTCCTCTGGCTGCATTTGATTTGGCTTCAAACCTTCAAACACTAAAGAAGAATCATATCAAAGCTGAGATGAAGGCACAAGCAGAGGACCTGCCTGTTCCCAGTGTGGAGGCCCTGCTGCCCACTGCAGCCTGGACATGCCCAGACATGTGGCAGTGCAGTTTGTTTGCACCCAGTAGCTTCTTCCAGAGAAGTTTGCCAGTCGCAGAGCATTAAGGGAGAGACACAAACATCATTTTTAAAAGTCATCAAGCACAACTACATTTTCACACTGGGGCATCCAGAACATGCTTGGGCATGTGCCCACCCCTCTCCTGAGTCCAGAGCCTGCCCGGTAAACACCGGCGTATGATTTGTGAGCTCCTAGAGTTTCGGCATGCAGCTATGCTGTGCTATATGTGTCCTGCATGGTGATGTGTTCTGGGTACACTAGGTTCCTACTCTGGCTTGCTTGCCTTTAGAGACAGAGACTAATGACAGAGTCAGTGACAGTGTGGAGGAAAAGAAATGAGCTTTCAATCTGAGAGGAGGAAACTGCTTCCCCCCTGCCAAAACAAAACAAAACAAAAAAAACAACAAAAAACCCCAACCAACCAAACAAATAAACAAAAAAGGTGCTCCTATCTTGGAATTAGGTGAAAACATTTCTTCAGCAGCTATTTAGTTTCTTTCTTTGCCTACCCCACTAGCATGTTTTGAAGTTAATTATAATATTCAATAGCCTGTTGACAGAATGTCAGCAAGACTCCTGAAAGGACTCAGCAGAGGATCTGTGGTCCATGCTAAGGCCAATTTTATAAGCACTTCCTTTCTCTCCTGAAGCACTGCAGGGATAATACAAAGATCTTTCCTCCCTATGCTGCTACTAGAACATTACAGTTCTGAGTCATCTCCACACACAGAGGCTTTCCTTATTGTGTAGAGGAGGTTCATTAGTGCACACAGCAGCAGTTCCAGCCCAGCCATCCAGGCTGTGGTGCTTAACACCCTCAATCATTTGATTAGCCTCTTCAGATCAAGTTACTGGAACTCTACATTAATAAAACTAGTGCTCACCCTTGGGTGGATTATTCATTTTCTTAAATCTTGCTGCCTTACATTCCAGATCCTAGCTACTCTGAAAGCCACTACTTCCAATAAAAGACCTTTAGGACAGATGACTGTCCTGTCTAGTTCTCTCCTGACATCCTGAACTATGACAGCAAAATAGGTTTTCATTAGTATCTCCCATGCTAAGCATGATGCATAAAGAGGTTGCAGGGAGCAGCAGCCAGACACAGAGGTGCTGCACATTAATTTGAGTGCAGGCAGATGTGTACCT
Source organism: Semnornis frantzii (assembly GCA_013399775.1). NCBI lineage: Eukaryota > Metazoa > Chordata > Aves > Piciformes > Ramphastidae > Semnornis > Semnornis frantzii. The sequence goes on along the minus strand of VWYK01092094.1, from coordinate 112,824 downwards.
GCTTACTTTAAGACACTGAGACATGAAGAAGTGGATGAGTGAACTGGGAGTGAGCCCCAGCTGTTGACCTGGGACTGTCTCTTTCTGCCACACTTCCTTTTTGTTATCAGAGTTTTTCCTTCCTAATCTGATAACAAAACCTGCTGAGTGAGTGAGTGAGTGAGTGAGTGAGTGAGTGAGTGAGTGAGTGAGTGAGTGAGTAGCATCCCACCACACATCCCTACAAGGTGGTAGACAAGCAGCAGATGGAGGGAGCACAGAAGATAACATTTTTCCTGGGGGAAAAAAAAAAAAAAAAGGCTAGGGAATAAGAACTCAGAAAATCCTTCCAGCAGCACTGCATATTCATAGTAGCCTTTACCAAAACTCTCTGGGTGTATCTCTTCCCGATCCAGACAATCCTCAAGCCGAAGAGTCTTCAGCACAAGAACAAAACAACCATCACATCTACATGTCTTTGCCCTTTGTCTCTGTCTTTTCCCTGCTTGTACCAGTCCTCAGTCCGAGCTCATGATGGCATATTTATGAAGGACACTGACCTACTCAATTCGGCCCTTGAAAGACCTACAAGGCTGTTGTGCCAAACCATAACTAAAGCAATCTTTGAAAAAAAACAGATTAAAAATGTCCTCCCCTAACCCTTGTGTTTTGGCAAAACTTAAAAACATGCTTTGATGCATGAGTAAATCCTTAGACATCTCTGTGCATTCTGTTTCCCACTCACCCACCAGCAAGATGATTAGAAACCTGTCTGGATTGCACTGTGCAGCATGCTGAGACCTGGAATTCTGCTTTGCTATGGCCTGCCAGGAGCCTGGGAATGGTTCCTGCATGTCACCTCTGCAAAGATGGTAGCCTGCATAGCTGAGATCTCCTCTCTCTGGGCCATGAGCTGACAAGCACTGGCCACGGTGGCACTAAAACAGCCTGGACTCCTCTCCTAGCTTTACAAACTGCTATGTCACCTGAAAGTGAGCTTGAGAGAGGTTTCCAAAGCTGAGGTGTCTGGGTGCTATCAGACTTTCTGCTGTGCAGAGAAAAAGGATGATGCCAGGGTGACCTTCTCCCCATGATTGGCTCTTAGTGTCTCCTCACTGTGTATCAGATGAGTCTCACTGAAATTAAAGGCCATCCTGCCATGTGAAAGCAGATTTTTAGAGAAGCAAATCAGACTCCTTACTGTCAGCCAACAGTAGCAATGAGCTGAGCTATTGATGATTCAGCTCTGCAGTTGCTGCTAGATCCTTGTCTTTTCTTGTCTTCCCCAGCAGAATCCTCCTGATGGAGCAGAACAAGCAGCCACCCTTTGCTGAACAACTGCACAAAGAGGAGCTGTTAGCAGCATCCCAAACCACTGAGGAGCGCTGGCCACCTGATAAACCTTTAAGAAACCCATTAATGTATTTTACAACATGAGCTACATGCTCATCTTTCACCCCCAAGGGTGAAGGACCCAAAGCAAGCAATGCCATGTCCTTATCAGCAGAAACATTGGCTGGGGAGGGGTCCAAAAGTGACTGACACAAAGCTCTCTCCTGTGAAGAGTTTTGTCCTATTTCCAGACAAAGATATTTGCATCTAATTAAATCCTCTGAGCTTTATCAGTGGTTGTGTAAGAGTGAGGAAACAGTGATTGAGACTAAAAAAAATACTGCAAGTCTTTCACATTCCTTATTCCAGATCAATCCATTAGGTGGTGGATGGCTACTCACGATTGTGCCGTGCTATTAACTCTAACAACCATCTAAAGCATCCATTGGAACATAGAATGTTTCACCTCAACCTGAGGACAAACTTCTTTACAGTGAGGGTGACAGAGCACTGGAACAGGCTCCCCAGAGAGATTGTGGAGTCTCCTTCTCTGGAGACTTCCAAAACCTACCTGGATGCATTCCTGAGTGAACTACTCTAGGGGACCCTGCCTTGGCAGGGAGGTTGGACTCAATGATCTCTGGAAGTCCCTTCCAACCTCTAAAATTCTGTGATTTTGTGATTCCCCATCCACCATTCTGGAAGTAGCAGTGGGTACTATCAATTATCAATTGATACTGTGATACAGTGGCTACTATCAATTATCCAGTAACAACAGAGGCAGGAGCCTCCAGAGATGAAAGCATCCTCTTGTTGTGGATGAGAGTCAGATGATTTGGCTCAGTGAACAACCCAGATAAAAATTCAGTAAAGCTTCTTCCAGCAGGATGGAGGGGACTGTAACAGAATCATTAGATGTGTGTAATTTCTTTTTAGTGTTGGGGGTTTCTAAGCAGGATCGCAAGTCCCAATGCACAGCTGATCATGGCAGATGGTTGTTGGATTTTACAGCTGCTCAGAGCAGTATGGAGTTGGGATTATTAAGTCTCATTCACCTGCAATGCCACCTTGAGTGCTGTAGCCAGAGGCATTTTTGTTGTTGCATGTGGCCTGTGGCAGGACAAACCTGTTGCTCCTCAGTCTTTTTTAGCAGCCAAACACTGTCATTCACATCCTCACACCCTGCAGCCTGCCCAAACCCTTGAGCACCAGGGACATAGGTGGGAAAGTTCAAGACCATGTGCCTCCTGTTTTGCTTTCTTGGGATTCACTCTGAGACACCTCCTTCTTGACATGGGCTCCCATTTGAGAGATTTTAGCTTCAGAGAAGCAGCGACCAAGAATGAAAGAGCCAAGAACTGGGTCTCATAGTGCTGGGCCAGATGTCTTCATTCCTACCCCCACAGCAAACCTCCTGTGAACTGGGGTCTCCCACATCTCCCACAAAAGCTGCTGACTTCACTCACAGGGATAACAATAACACAGACTAAGAGGGTTGTTTGAGTAATGAGCCTTACATTCTTGGGGGAAAAGAAAGGTTTGGTGACTTGGCTGGTGAAGTGAGTAATGGAGCCAGGAGCCATGACCTCCTGGTCCCACACTCAATCTGAAGGAGAAGGATATTACTCTTGGCACCAGAAATCAGTGGAAAGCAGCTGCTCTCTACACTCTGGACTACTTTACCTGCTTCAATAAACCCTTCACACCCACCCTGGCTGGGAAATACAACTGCTGAAGTCAAGTGGCTAGCAAGTGAAGGATAGAGGTGCTGTTTATTTTAGTTCCATTTATTTAAAGCCTTACAATTACTTTTCATGTGGCTATATTTGTTATTATTTATTTTGGACTTTAAGCAGGATTCTCCCTTTTAAAACTGTACCCACTCGGACTCGGCAGCTGCCTTAACTCATGCAATAGGAATGAACTGAGATTTCCAAGGAATGGGAATGTATGTCTTCCTGTAAATTGTTTTTGTCTTGTTGGGTCTGCCAACCACAGTCACCCTGGAAAGAGCCGAGGCTTTTTTTGCTGATAAAGGGTCTGGAATACACTGCATAGGATGAGCAGGTGACAAACCACCAGATCTTCTCCACACCTTCCTGTAAAATCACCCATGGTCTTTCAACTTTAGACTGTCCCTTTGGAAGCTATTGAAGTTGTTAGTCTCCATAACAACTTTAAAGGAGTGAGTTACTCTCAAAAGGGAAGCTTCACCACAAACACCAAAGCCATCTGTGCCCACAGTCCTAGTGAGAACATGCTGCTTGGGCTGCTGCAGTCTTCTCAGTTTCCTTTAGCTGTGCAAGAGTAGTTTAGGAGATGAAACTAAGGATGCATTGCAAATATCTGGTGAGAAACAGGAGGTTTGTAAACAGGTGACAGGAAAATGTTCCCATTTCTGGACCAGTATATCTCCACCTTGATGTGCATGGCCCTTTGTTGTCACAGGGCTCCGAGACGTGTGTGATGCGTCTATACCACACTGCAAAAGCAGTTGCTGTGCTGGTAAAGGAACAGTCACATTGCCTGTATGCCCTGTGCAGCCAGAGACAATACTGATGGAGCTGGGAAGTCTGTGTGATCCTGTCCAGTCACCATTCTGGCTGATGCTGTGCAGAGGGAGCTACTGACAGTGACAGGGATAAAGAGAACTCCCTCCTTGTGAGTGTTTCACACACAGTGCACGTGTCCGGCTGCTTGCCAGAACAATGACTCCTGAGTTCATCAATGACAGGGACAGTAGGGAGACTGGGGAGCTGTGGTGAGCCCCTGTGATTCTGCTGGGAAACACATGGGCTCTTCCTGTGCAAAGGAGGTGGGATGAGGACAACATGGCATACCAACTCTCTGCTAGTACTGACATACACTGGAGGAAAGCGCACAAGCTCTTCTAGCTGGCAGAATCCCAAGACTGTTTTACTGCAAGGGTGAAGCTGATTAATTTGACTGCACCTGCATTGATAGCATCCTCCAAAGATGTACAACTGCAGGAGCTTAACATACTGTGCTCCTTTTTGCACAGCAGAGCTGCCAGGCACAGGCACGACTTGCAACAAAAGCCTGCAAACCCTGACTCAGAGGGATGTGGCAGCAGTGGGGACAAGAGCTCAGTGTGTTCTTAGGACTGACAAGCATCTCAGCAGAGGAGCTAGGTGGGCTGCTAGGAAACCCTTGGATGAAACCATGGTGGCCTGAAGGGAGGACTTCTGCCCCGTGAGAGGGCAATGTAATTTCTTCCTCCTGTTCTCCCTAATCCTCAGCCCAGATCTACATATACATCTGGCTCTGCATTTTGGAAAGGCAGGATCTCCTGCATTGTATCACCTGCTCCTCCAGGTTTCTGAAACACCTGTCCCTGCTTTTCACTTCCACTGGAGAGTTACACAAGTGATAATGAAACCAAATAGCTTTACTTTTGAAGTGGGAAATCAATGGCTGGACAGTGCTCAGCTCACTGCAGAAACATTTACAGACTCCTCAGGAACATAGTATTAATTTCTTTTATTCTGGGGACAAGGCAAGGAGCCAGCACCTGTTATGCTTCATTCATATATTAAGATCTTCATTATGACTGTTGGTTTACCTGCCCTGGCCTTCTGCCGTGCCCTGGGGAGCATCCCAGCTGTGGTGCAGAAGTCAGAGACATGGGGGGAAATCTGTCTAGAACCAAAAATGTAAGAGCACAAAACTCCTCCTGGGGGCATCTAACAGCATGGAGGTCCCCAGAGACTCAAAGAGTGACTGCATGATGGAGAGTGGGCACCGGAGGTTGAGTTCCTGGAGCACTGCTCTTGCTCTCTGTGCTGACTGCCAGGGCTGGCCAGCACTGCAGCAGCCTCTCCAGGGATGCAGTCAAATAAGTCATCACAGGCTTCATGCACAACCTTTCTTTTTTTGAGCCTTTGGTACTTTCCTGGTGAACTGAGGAAGATTATGCTTGCTGTCTGGGGAATGGGCAGGAATTCTGGAGGATACATGCAAGATTCTCAAAACGCTGGCTCTGTGCCTCCATGGCAGGGGTTAACAGCTTGAATAGGAGTAAAAACCCAGGCTTGCAGGTGCCTTATTTATTTAACGGCACGGACTTGCAGCCATTTTTTTCTCTCAAGCGTTCTCCTGCAAGCTGGCTAAAGGGACCAATTTGAATTTGCCAAGGCTAATTTTAGTGAGAGACAACCTTACACCATTTCCCTCAGGGCCAGCTACATTAAAACGGAAAAAAAAAAAAAATCAACCGCAGATTAAAATCACCCAATTATCATACTACAGCAAATAAAAACATCAGCCAAAGATGTAATCTCACGTGCTATTAAAATGCTCTAACACACAAAATACCGTTCCCAGATACCATCTCCGAGGTGAATACCACACACAATAGCCCATCTAAAAGTGATTCCTTACATTGTTTAAGGAGTTAGTGTTTGTTCTGACATTCCAGGGTGGGCTAGGGTGGGTAAAGAGTCTGAGTGTCCATAAGACATTTTTACCTGCTGCTCTGAACTTAAAGTTCATTAAGCATGACAGACTTGACCTACCCATACTCTAACTAGCCCGAGTGCCATAATCTCCAGCATGGGCTGCTCAAATCTGCCCAAGATCTTGGCATTGCTGAAGCCCTCCCTCCTGCACCCTTACAGCTGCTCTCAATCCTCCTGGCCATGCATGCAGCACAGAGCTATGGTTAGAGCTCAGATCCATCTTAACCTGGCAATCTTCTCCTCTTGCACATTTCAGTTCCTCAGCTATCTCTGTCCTGCCAGGTGCAGGTCACCCAGGTACCACCTGCTGGCTTGACTCCAGGATATGTCAGTGTACCTCCTTTCAGACCATGCCAAGAGCCTTGCCCACAGTGGAAAGGATGATTAAACTAAATTTAAACCCCTCAGATTTGCACCAGATGAAGAGTGCACACAAAGCACCTACCATGGCAGTGCCACCCTGCAGCCTCTTCTAGTTCTTGAATCGTCCCCTCAGAGCTGATGGAAAGCTTGGCCTGACCAGCAGCTATATAAGCTATTTTGGGTTTGATATGCAGCAAATTTGATAAGAAAGCTCTCAGGAAAAAACAAATTTCCTCTTGGACTCAGTAGAACTGGGCACATATTCCAGCACACACAGTTCCCTTTCCTATAAGCTCATGAAGTAGCCTTCTAAAATTAGGAATGAGAGGTGAAGCTCTGGCCCTTCTGCAAGCAGGTACTCCTATCTCCAGGACCAAAATGACCTTTTAGGGTCCCTTCCAACTCAACACAATCTGTGAACCTGTTAATCTGTAATCAGGATTCACTTCAGGGGTGCAGTAGACTCTAACTGAGGGTGGAGAAGTGAGGAGGACAGAGGGCTCTGTGTTTCCTGCATTGCTTCCCTGTTGTGTCTCCTATATACATGCCTATTATCTGAGTCAGAGATTTACACTGGGTCAATGCAGGTGCCACACAATTTGCTTCCTGCCTAATGATGCTGAGCATTATCTGAGGAGCTCAGACCATGTCTCGAGATCAAGGCAGGAAAGAGGCTGAAAGAGAGAAGCAAGGCACCTCATTGTGGCCACAACTTGGTGCATTTGTGCTTGAATCAGACTTGTCTGCCTCACGCTGTGTGTCATTCGGTGTGGCTCCATCCCAAGCTCTCATGAAATATGGGTACATTTATGTATTCCTATTATCTCTGTGGCCCCAGGTGCCCATGGCACCTGATTAGTGTCTCCTGTGACCTACTGAGTGGGGGTAATAGAGCTGAAGCCATTTTGGTGATGATGGTGCCTGGAGGATGTGGCACATTTTGCACTCAAAAAATCTCCATTGTTTGGCAAACTCCCTGGATTCAGCCTCAGCTGTGCACCATGCAGGGAAACAAGACACTGTGAAGTGGGTAAGAAAAGCCTGCTGGCAGCATGGCCACAGAGATCATTGCCAGGGACAAGTCGAGAGGGTGGCTTGGTTTAGAGACAGTGATCTCCTCTGCTTTAGAAAATGATGTTCAGTTATGGGAAAAAAATAGTAATAATAAGAAAAAGATGCCTTGATAGCCATCTTTTATCTCTAGCTACTTTCTTCTGTTTCCTCTGATGCCCTCATCTTGTGTCATTTTGTAACCTGTATTCACCATCAATATTGATTTACAGGCAAGCAGTTCGGTATTTGACCCAGACACAATGAATCTCTGGTGCTCAACTGTGCTCCAGCCAGTGTCATGTTCCATATAAAGCTCCTCAGTTTTCACTAGAGTCATTGCTTATATTCAGCAGTTTCCTTTTTATCTTGGTCTAGTCTAAAAAAAAACCCTAAAAGACAATAACTGAGTTCCTAAAAATGCCAGTACTCCAGAGGGTAACAGCCATGATTTCTCACGCTCAGCAGATGCCTTAAAGATGTACACAGAGTACCAGAGAAGGATCCTGCCCACCTTGGTGCAAGATGATTGATTTGCCCCCATTGCTCAGTTTCCCTTCACACCTCCATGGCACCCTCACATGAGAGGATGTGGGGACACGCTCTCTTTAACAGCACTGGCACCTTTCCAAGTGTTGAGGATGGTCCTGTATCAGATGTGTGCTGCCTCAGGCTCTTCATGCCACCTCTGCCCCTGTAATGGAGAAGAGCCCCTCTGAAGCTCTATCTCCCTGCAGAGGCATATGGAGTGGACATGGACCTCAGGCGTTGAGGACAGCTGTCTGAGGGCAGAGATGGCAGCATCGACCCTGCTGAAAAGAAACGGGAGCATTTCCATCCCTTCTGCTGTCCTCCCTGTTGCAGATGGGTGCCAAAGAGAGCCCTGAGCCCTGACTGAGAGAGGAAGAGACGTCAAGAGCCAAGAGGTTGCACTGCTGCTACCGACACTGACCTGCCAAAAGCTCCCAGGGTCCTACCAAGCTGCTTTTAAGCAGGATAATGGAGAAGGCAAAAGCCCCTGGAGAAACACAGAGGTGACCTACAGAAATTGTCCCTGTTCCTCTTCCCTCAGGCTGGTGAACAACCCCAGCAGGGTGCTCTGCTGCAGCACTGACCAGTGCCTAAAGCTGACCCCCAAAGCCAGGCACACACAGACGAGTACAGCACAAAAGAGGTGAAAAGCAGAATGAAGCCCCTCCAAGCAGGCACTTCCAGGGGTCTCAAGGGTGCCCAGCAAGGTGCAGGCCAGAGTGGGCTGCTGACCTCAGCAGGGGTGAGTATTAACCAGTGGCCACAGGAAGAGGAATGCTTCCATTCACGCTCTCTGCATGCTGCTTCTGCAGCCACGTTATTTACGTGCTGTTACTTACCAGTTCTCTGCAAGGAGAGAATTTTACAGACTCCTCTCCTGCCAAACACTGTGTTGAACAGTGTCACTTCCAAGTGCTTGCCAAGGGCCTGATCTGACCAGCTGCTTAATATCAGTGCTTTGTGTTTTCCAGCTTGTGATAAGCATTGGGGCAGACAGAGTTAAGGCCAGCATCCCAGCTAGTCACAGTCCTGAGGAAGGTTTTGCATGCCCAAAAGCCTGGCTGTTTTTTCCAATCATGTCAGCTGGGCTAATAAAAGTGATTACCTCTTCCTACCAACCCTTTCTCATTGATCCCACAGGCTGTTCTTCAAATGTCACCCAGCAAGGATGGAGCACACATCCAATTATAAAAAGAGAAAATATTAGCTTGTTGACAAAGCAGCGGGGTCAGTGGTGTTGATATGCTGCAAGAAACAAATGAGATGTGACTGGGGTTGACACCTTCCAAGCCAAAGGAACACAGAAGAAGGCATTTTGGGGTGGGCTGAGGTATTTCCCAGCCCTGTAGGCAGCATAAGAAGTTCAAACTGTCTTCCTAAATGATCCTCCAAGGCCTGGTGTTACATTTGTTTAAATAAGAAGCCTTAAACATGCTGGAAAGCTAATAACTACTCAAAACACAATAAAGGCATGAAAAGCTCCAATGCAACTCAGACTTTGTGTGATGAAATTTCCTTTTATGTGGAGCAAATTCCTGCCTTTCTTTTGAACCTGTGGTCACTAGTCCCACTTGGTGTGGTTCATTGCATAGCCAAGGGCAGAAATCAGTTCAAGCCATGGTCCCACCCCACCACACCTCACATGGGTGAGCAAAGATTGCCAACACAAAGCAAGAGCTGCAGAATCAAGGGAGAAAAATCAGCCTTTCTCTGCTTCCTTCACCACACCCTGTTAACCAAAGCAGTGGTTCAGGCTTCTCTAAATATAGCACAACAAAGAAAAAATATTTAGCTGATTTCTGTACCCCGGGCCACAGAGAATTCCAGACTCCTGAAGCAGGCCCTGGAGAAGGATGAAGGACCATTAATGTGGGCATGGAGGATATGCAGATGCCTCTGATAAAACACTTGTTAGGAAGCTGAAAACTTAGCTTTAGCTCTTCCAGAGCTGGTGTTTCCCACCAAGTCCACAAACCTGCTTCTCCTTGAGACTCAGTGCTTCATGCAAGGATGAACATTTTGGGATAACCCTAATGGCTTTTGAACATTTGGATTTGGTACCAGAGTATTCCCAGATGTTAGCCTAATCCACAGGCAACAGCACAGCAAACTCACAAGGTTACCACCAGAGACTTACACTGAGCACTTTGTAGAACCTCCTGATCAGCTCTTTAATAAGAAGGGGGAACAGAGAGCTGAGGACAACATGTAGTTCCTGCCCCTTCTGCATTTCCTTTCCTGTTTTGCTCTGCTCTTCCACTGTTGCATCTCATCTTTACCTCTGCTTTTCTTGCCTTGCCTCCCATGCAAGGTGAGTGTTCATGCCCCCCGGGGCTGTGGGGTCCTGTGCATGTGGGAGCTGGGGAGTAGATGTTGCTGACAGCAAGTACTCACTGCTCCTGTTCCTGCATATGGGCCAGACCCTCAGCTGGTGTGAGGTCTGTGAAAGCCACTGGAGTGCCATAGCCTCACAACAGCCATACCTGTTGGTGTGTGAGGGAAATGTATGGCCCCATTGATATTGATGGTGGAGAGGGGGCACTCCTGGTAATTAGCTGAAGTCATTAGTACTACACATGTGGTTCCTCCAAATGGCCCCACTTCCCAAAGGCTGGGCACACCTGCAGAAGGACAGGGTGCCCTGTGGGTCTGTTCATACCTCTTTGTTTCTAAAAACTCTGAAAAGTGCAGGCAAGGAAGTAGAACACAGAAACAGAGCAGAGAAGCCACTAGTTGAGGAAGTCCTGCCTAGACAGAAACCTCACACTTCTGTAACTGCCTTTCATCTCATTTCCTGATTCCAGCACCTCATCTGTCCCCCTCTTCAAACTGCAAAGCTTTCTCTCCATACCCCAGGCTCCTCTATAAATAGTAGGGTGCAGCCAGGCTGTGACACACACCTGGGTGCATACAGTAGGGTGCTGGTGGAGCAAAGGCCTGCAGCTAGCACCTGCAGCTGCACTGTGGCATGTCCTTGCCACCCAGGAAAAAAGGAACAGAATCACAAAATCCCACCAGATTCCAGCAGCAGATGTGTTTCAAACAAGATTTCACATTAATTCCAGCTGAGGAAGGCAGGAGTCCTCCACTGCCTCTTCCACGGGAGGGCCACAGTGCAGCACCCAGCCAAACACTGCCCTGCAGCTGCTTCTGGTGCAGGCATTGGTGTGGATGTAAACCTGGACAAGAGCAACACTTTCTAGTCTCCCTTTGTGTGGCACAGGGCATTTTCAGATCCCCAGCTTTCAGGCTTCACCCTCAACAGCACCCCAGGTCCTGCAGGCAGCATGACATGTCTGGGAGAGGAGCACAAGGCTGGAGTTGTCAGGGCAGAGCAATGGGCAGAAACGAAACTCTCATGGTGTTATCTCTCCACAGACCAAAAGGAAGTTTACAGGAGTCCTTAGTCCTTATTTAGCAAATCTGTTTGTTTTGGAGGGAGATACTGGTAATAGTGTCTGAAGCAGACCACGTGCCTGACTGCAGCGTGACAGCGTGCAAGAGCTGTGCAGCATCCCACCCGGCCAGTGCTCCTGGGACACTTGAGTGCTGTCTGTGCCCCTGACCACCTCCAGGATTTCTGACCAGCTCCAGCACCTGAATTTACCCCTTACTCTGCCTGCCTTGGGTGCCACCTGGGGTGCTGAGCTCGTGGTGAAGCCAAAGCAACAGTGTGAGGATGGAGGATGGGAGGGATCATCCTAGCACAAAGTGTCGCCAGCAAGGATGGGGGTTCTCAGGAAAGCCAAAGTCCAGCAACCAGCCATGGACAAAGCCTCTGAGTACCAGAGTCCTCAGAATTTTCCTGGTGCCACAAGTCCTAGTGCAGGGAGCACAGAGGGTGCATGGGAGGTGTGCGAACACCTCAGAGTGGGCAGTGCCTGTGGGGTGTGTGGGTGCACGTCAGGCAAGGGATGCAGGGACATCCCTGAGGTAAGGAGTACATATATGATGTTCTTAGGTGGAAGGCATGGAAACACTTCAGAGCAGGCAGTTTGGGGAGTTGCAGGGTGGATGCAAAGCGCAGGGACACCCTGAGACAACAAAGACATGTGGGCAGGAAGGGTGTGGGGGTTCCACAGGTGGGGAGCGCGTGGAGCACAGACACACTGCCGTGGAAAGAGAGCATGTGTGTAGCATGGGAATACTGTAAGGAATAGCACATGTGGGCAGGGGGACTGTAGGGATACTACGGAGGGCGAGCACGAGTGAAGCACAGGGACACCGCCTTGGGTTGGGTGCAGGCAGGTGGCGTGGGGACACCATCGGGACGGAGCCTGAACGGGCAAGAGGGAGGGCGGGGACACCGAGGGGGCGTGGGAGTACGCGCGGAGCACAGGGACCCCGCGATGGGGCAGGAGCAGGCGAGTGTCGTCGGGACACGGCGGGGACCGAGCCCGTGCGGTCGGGGGTCGCGAGA
>VWYK01092094.1:48290-92375 GCA_013399775.1 Semnornis frantzii | reverse complement strand
CCTTACATATTTGTAAACATTAATCTGGTCACGCCTTAGTCTCCTCCTCTCCAAGCTAAACACCTCCCCCCCCCCAGCTCCCTCAGTCTCTCCTCATAAAGAAGATGTTCGACTTCCTTAATCATTTTTGTGGCTCTGCCCTGGTCTCTCTCAAGCAGCTCCTGTCCTTGAGCTGGGGGGGCCAGAACTGGACACAATACTCCCAATGAGGTCTCACCAGAGCAGAGCAGAGGGGAAGGAGAACCTCCCTCGACCTACTAACCACAGCCTTTCTAAAACATCTCGGCATGCCATTGGCCTTCCTGGCCACAGGAGCACACTGCTGGCTCATGGCCATCCTTCCATCCACCAAGATGCTGTGCTGCAGCTTCTCCAGATGTACTGGTTTGGACCTTGGGCTGGAATTACGAGCAACCGGGTGAATCGCCCTGCAAGAATGGGAGCGACCTGGACAGAGTGTGGTAGGTCACCACTGTCTGTCCCAGGTTACTTTATCTCCCAATTAGGACTGGAAAGGCTTCTGGGAGGTTGTCTTTGAAAAAGCATCCTAGTCCCCTAGCCTGTTCTCTGTTACCTGTTGCCCAGCCCTGTTGTCCTGATGCTCTTACTGCTTCAGGTGGGGGTGAAAGGACACAGTTAAGGTAAAGTAGGATCCCAGCCCAGCATGTTGCAATGATAAGTATTTTGCATTCTCTGTGCCACTTAAGACCATGATGCTTTCATCATAATTTTCTTGGCAGCAGAGACCAGTGTGTGCCCTGCACATTTTGAGGCTTCTTTCCAGAAAGAAGTGGAGAGTTGCTGTGCAGCTTTGGACAGGGAGGATTATACCAGGCACTTCCAAAATACAGCAGATGCCCAAATTAAAATAATGTATGGCTTTGTAACTTTCTGCTTTCCAGAGTTAGAGAGCCCCAGCTAGAAATACAAGCTGTTGATAACTGCAGGGGTCCTGAAGAATGAATCAGTCAGACTTTCAGTACCTGTGGAGAGATCTTCAGCTGCTGTCCATCTCCCCTTACCCCATTAAAACAGGACATTGAGATCAAAGGAGCATTTCCCATCCCATCTCGGAAAGGTGCTTGGTGCCAAGAGACGATTTGAGTGCCTGTTTCATAGCACAGTTTGATGATTGCCCTAAGGCTTCCCGCAGCGATGCCTAAGGGAGGCACAACCCGGCTGCCAGAGCTACCTGCGGGCTCACAGACATGACTTCATTGCAGGTGTAGGCAACAGGAGCAGTGGTGAGAGGATCTCTCATCAGCCCTAGAGACAGTCTGAAATCATCTCCCCACTCTCACCACCTCTTGAGCTCCACCAGTCCTGAGCTCCCAGTCCTGAGAAATGCATAAACAGCAAATGGCCTCTGGGAAGACCCTGCCAAGTCCTTTCTCCCTCGTGTAAATATTTTTTTTCCTCTTAAGTGTATGTGAGTGTGAAAAATCCCTCCTTAATATTTTTTTCCTCTCTGGCTGAAGGAAATGCTTGTTCATCCCTGCATGGGGACTGCCCTCATGATATTTTGCAGACATCAGCCCAAGCAAGAATTACACTGCCAAACCATTTGTTACCACTCCCAAAGCCACGCTGCTTTTTTTTCGTCTCCCAAGCCCACTGGCATCAGGTCCAATGGTGCTTGCCACAATGAGTGCCTGTCAGGACGTTACACTCCTTGGAGACTGTTGAAGGGAGGTTCCATGGGCTGCAGTGTCTGGACAGCAAATTGGTTAGGCAACCTTGAAGAAGCCTTCAAAATCAGTGCCAAATACATCCATGGGGTTGCAGGCTCCTTCCTCCAAAGCCTGGAAGTCCCATCTTGTTGTACTGCTCTTCTGTCTGGAAATGTATGGCAATTTTTCCTGAGAAAAACTGGAGCAGAAGTCCTAGATAAGTATCTTGATGATAATTATCATCAAGATAAGTGACGGTTTGGGAGTTCCCTGCCCCCCCACACTTTAAAATGACCCAGACTAGATTCTCAGCCGGCTGGAAGTTAAGAGATGAAGCTGTATTTACAGCTTAGCACAATATACAAGCAAATATATACAGTATATACAGGAATATTTACAGAAATATACAAGTTTAAGGTAATACAGACACACAACACCCCTCCCAGAAATCAGAGACCCCAGGAGGGGCTCCCAACCACCCTTCCACCTTCTCCCCACCCCCACACCTTACCCCAAGGTTCTGGAGAATCAGACGAAGGGGGGGATTAGAAGGAAAGTGGTTAGTGAAGTTATTCAACAGAGAGGAGAAACCAGAGCTGCTGGCCCAAGAAGCCGTGCCCGAGGAGCTGCTAGCCCAAGACCCAAGAAGCAAGTGCCCCATGACCCAGACTGCAAGCTCGAGAGACTCTCTTATCTTCTTTGTTTTGGGTTCCTTATTCCTAAACATCGCAGCAAGCCTATGAGTGAAGTAGACATCAGCATTGTTTTCCTTCACAGCCTATAGTACAATTTCTTCTCTATTAAAATATTCCAATTAGCTCAAAGCAGCACACCCTGGAAGGAAACTGCTCAGTGGGAGATACATTGATTTTGTGTTACACACTTGGTGAAGAGAGGAAGTGTGTCTGCCTGCAGCAGAGATGGTGGAAGTCCTGATTTATCTGTCTGCAGGGGAGCAGAGTGGAGGATCCACCTAAGTACTCATTCACTGAGGAATTTGCTCTCATTGTTCAGATGTTTTCTTGCTCTCCACCTCACCATGCTGTCCTGTTTGGGAACGGGTGGGAACAGGCACAGGCTGTCACCTCTGTCTTCCAGCCCCTCTGCCTGGGACCTCAGGTGAGGTCCGTGTCTCATGAAAATAAGGCAGCATTGCTGTCGGTGGTTTCAGAGAGGAAGCATGTCGACAAAGGAGCCAGCCTTGCGCAGGAGAACGATGCTGAGATAAATCTGTAGGTCTTTAATAATACCTCATTGTAACCCAGATACCGTTGTGCTGGTCCAGCTGAGCATGGCACAAGCCAGGCTCCAAAGCTGGAGTACAGAGCTGCTGAATGTGAAGGGCCATACGAACAGCTTTGCAGCTGAAGAAGAGAAGACAGAAACAATTCCTTCATGTTTAAATGAGAAACACCCTTCTAGCAGCCCAGCAATTTGAGATGGAGAGACGTTGACTTTCTAGGCTGGGTTTTAGGATAGTCTTCCAGGAGGATTTGTTGTACTGGGTCCCGTGATGCCCTTTATGTCCTTGCACTTTCCCAGGTGCCTTGCTAGGCTCTGTTGCTCAGTTCAAGCAGGACCTCTTTCCACTCAACATGCCATATATGAAAGTTGTCTGTACTGTAAACCATCAGGTGGCAGATTTTCCACTGAGGTGTGCTCTACTCTCTTCCCATGCTAGTGCTGAGCTGGAGTGCAGTGCCAGACGCTCCGGTGTAAGCTGGAGGGTAACTTGTGAAATTAGTTGTGACAAGGAGTCAGTTAATGCTCTGCAGGATCTTGACCCCTCTTTGTAGCAGGGTCAGTGTCTGTTTGCAGATCTTTGGCGTGTAAGGTGGGGAGGGAAGGGAGACACTTCTGTGGCTGGGCTGGAGGGGTAGGTGCTACTCAGCCTAACAACTTCTTTCTACCACAGAGGAAGTGTCTTGCCCTACATGGCATTTTGCTTTGCATTGCAATGAGTACTGGTAGGGACCTGCCTTTCAACAGAACCAGCCCTTTGAAGTGTTGTGTCTCAGAGACACCCCTCCCTTTGTCTTCTCCTGGCAAGCACACATTGTCCTCCTCTTCTTTTCAGCTTCATGAAAGTGGAGTCATTTGTGAACCTGTCAGGGTTTCACACAACAAAGATGTTGGCACACTCCCTGCCATGGAAGATGGAATCCTGAGCAATGTCAGTGGTGGTGGCAGGGGGGAGGCAATGAAGGCAAATCCCATCCAAAGCTGGAGGTTCTGCTATCTCCAGCTGATATACAGATATGGAAGTGAGGAAGGCACTAAGCTGGGGGCACAATCCACAGATATTGCAGCACAGTAGCTGAGCAAGAGGAAACTGCAGGGGTGAGACTCATGGGAGGAAAAAAGAGAGAGCAGAGCCGCAGAAAACCATTTTGTGACTCTGACCAGGAAGAGTACTCCTCCTAACTGCATAACGTGATTTGTTCATCTCATTTAGAAGTTGGCAGTGTCGTTCCCTGCCTTTCCAGGGATCCCTGCTGCAGGAAGGCCCTTCTGAAAAAGGGATCCACAGGGTACCTATTTATAGCATGGAAACCCCTTCAGGAGAGACAGGCAGCCCTGAATGAACATCTCCCTGTCCCCGGCAGCAGTGCGACGTACAGGCTGTTCCTCCTACAACCCCAGCCCTTCCTTTGCAGGGGCCCAGCTGACATTTGCTAGCAGACTGTAAGGGACAGTTGCAGGCATCTCTGCCTGGCACGGGAGGTGATGACACACCAGCTGCTGCCACACCAGGCTGGAGGAGCAGGAGGAGGCAGGGAGAGGGGCAGGGTATGGGCTACTTCAACTGGGCTGCCCCTCACTTGCTGGCGGGGGTGAGTCAAGCAGTGGTGGGGGGGAGGGGTAGGGGCTGCATGCTGTGCCCAGAAAGGAAAGGTCAAGGTGCAGCACCGTGGTATGATTAGCTTCTGAGCCAGAGCTGGTGGTAACAGGACTGGGGCTGAGTGGGCTGCTGTTTATAAGCATGACTTAAGGATATTGTCCAGGAGAAACAGAAATTAATTGGGGATGGGGGAAAAGGATTGTTGGTCTGAAGTGAAGCGTGAGGTTCAGCAGAAGTGTGGTCTAAGGGCGCAATGAGTTCTCCCTACCAGTGTACAGTTGCCCCCCAGGACCTTAGAGGGACCCCAAGATGGAGTGTCAGCATTATATTTGCTCAAATTTGATCTCAGTCCAAATCTCCATGCTGGGACCAAGCCACTGCTGAGCAGCACAGTTGGACTCACTTGCTGGGCTGCAGGGTAGCATTTCAGTTCACTACAGTTAGATAGTGGAGCTGTAGGGGTTTTCCCTCCTGATCTGATTACCAAGCCAAAGGCTTATAACAAAGTCAGAGTGATTCTAGAGAGATTTTCTTTCTCTGCCTAAGAATTCCCTTTAACACACAAAACTTGGAAGGGGGAAAATGATAAAACTGTTTGGACAGGACCAACTTTTTTAGCATAGGTTTGGACAATGCAGCTTAGTGAATGACTGTGTCTGTAAGGAGGCTTCCATCAACTCTGACAATAAAAGTCATAAATCCAGTATGGATTGGTGATGAAAAATGGAGAGAAAGAGAAAGACTTGAAGGAGAATGGTTGAAGGGACAGAGGCACCAAACAACAGAGGAAAAAGGAAATGTAGCTGCAGGAGAATGTAAAAAGATGACGAAGAAACAAATGCAGATGAGAAAAGGACCCCAGGCAGGACAATGACTTAAGCACCAGTGGCAAAATCAAGTTGTAAAGCAAGAGGCTGGATCCTGTGTGGAAAAGGAGAGAGAGACTAGGAGGAGTTTGCAGATGGAGAAGAAACAAGGCTGGAGAATGCTGTGGCAGCAGGATCTGCATTTCAGTGCAAGCAGCCTGACTGGTGCCTTCTCTCTTATGTTAGTAGTTCTTTATCTGCTTTCAGCCAGTAACAGTTTGATCTAGCAGATCTGGCATGAAGAAGGTGACAGGATGAAGGGAGAGGGGACAGTTCTCAGTGAATACAGAAATGCTGGTGAACCGTAGTTGAAAGAGCATGGCCATTAGGTGAGCAATGCATGCACAGCTTGTTCCCAGTGTCGGGGGAGTTGTCCAAGGCAAGCAGCCAGCCTAATTTATGCTCCCAGAGCAAGGAAGATGAGTGCTGTTTTATTTTTAAAGATGGTCTTCTCTGCCTTGTGCCATGCCACTGCCTGCCGTGGGGCTCCAGTTTCAGGAAGCACAGGGTATAAACAATCGCAAATAAGTTCAAACATTCTGCTTTTACCTGTAGATGGCATCAAACATTTTGTCTCAACTCGTTTCTCTTCCCTCCTGCCTGACAAAGCCAGTGTTGGAAGCCCTGGCCTTGCAAGCCACCACCTCAGAAAGATAACTGGGGCAGGGAGCAGGCAGGTGGTGGGGCAGGTCTTGGCACAGGCCACTGGGTCTATGTTTAAACCCAAATCAACCAGTCAGTAAGTACAGTGAGAGCACACCATGCCAGGTAGCTTCAGACCTCACTGGGCTGAGCCAAGGGGCCATGCAGCGGGACCAAGGTGAGGAATTGGTCACAAACTGTATTTTTTCTATCTGAGATAGAACAAGCACCCAAGTCCCTGAGAGATGAAGCGAGATGTTGTTTGGGCACTGCCTGAGCCGAATGTTTCAGAGGGAAGGGAGACCGCTCAGTGGGCTCTCCTTTGCTTGTTCTCAACACCATGTGCAGGCTTTGGCTTCTCCTGGGGATGGAAGGTACTGAAGAAGAGCTGGCTCATTGCAAGCAACTGGTGTGCATGAAAAAGTTTTCTGCATCTGCAAACTGCAAGTAAGAACTGAAGATGTTAGGTGTTCAAGTTTTGCTAGTGAGTGCTGAAAGAATTGGAAGGTGGCTTTAAAAAAAAAAAACCCAAACGTTAAAAAATACGTTTTCTGGTCAGAGCTTCCACTTGTAGATAGAGGTGCCCAGCAAAAGCCAGTGATGGACAGCAGATGAAAACTGCCTAATGTCCATACCTTAATATACTATCTTTATTTCCCTTATTTTCCATCCCTCCCTTCTGGAGCTGGAGCATTTGGGTCCTGCAATCAGCTTCTTTCCTGTAGCATCTTTTTCCTCCTCTTCCTTGTAGAATACACTAAGACAAGCCTGTGCATTTGGAAAGTCCCCTCTCAATCTTTGGCACAGGAGAGGATTACACAAAGCAACAATTCATTATTTCCTCTGAGCCTCCAGGTTCCTTCCCAAGCTGTTGAAGCTTTGTGTGGAGCGGTGAGTTCCTCTAAAGCAAGGATCAAGCTCGCTTCCTTCTCCAAGGCATCTCTGCTGCCTGCCAAGGCACGATTAGGGAGGGTGTGGAGCAGGCATTTCTGTCATCCTGCAGGCACACATGCCTTTGTGGTGAGCATGTCTGACAGGTATGGAGACAAATCAGGACAGCCGTCGCCCTGCCCTGGCATGGCAATGGCCTTGGCGATAAGCACGAAGTGCAGCTGCAAGGTGCGAGTGGGGAGATGGAGTTTTCTCAGAAGGAGAGCCGTGGGAAAGGGTTGGGTACCTGGGTAGCACCAAAGATGCTGCTTGGGCTTTAGTATCAGCATCACTCACAGAAATTTTGCTGCTCTTAGTTTGCTTTTTATTTATCATCGTGAGGTGTCTCCACAACACAAGATGTAGCCAGCTGCAGCTGTGGTTTGGAAATGGCAGGTCAATGCAGCTCACCTCTCCTCGTATGTCTGTCCTGCACACTTGTCAGTGCTGTAAATGGGACTGTCTTGCTGTGTCCAAGCAGGTAGTGCCACCACAGTGCCTGTGGTGCTATGTGGGTAGTGTCAGCACCACTTCACTGAGATGGTTTTACCATGAGCAGCTCCAGAGGACATGTGGAGGGACTCTAAGGGCAGGCAAATCTCCTGCAGGGAGATGGGAGTCCAGCAGTACTGGGACCTGGGCAGGACCCTGGACATATTGAGGGTGTAAACCTAATCCATGGCTGGAGTTGTCCCACTTTGCAAGGCAAGGCAATCCTTGGAGTAACTTGGAGACACCCTCGGTCTCCAATGTCCATGGCCATCCCTGAAAAGCAGTGTGGGTTATACTGCTGCTGGGTAGTGATTGTGTGGTTACTGGCACACGTGTGACCTGATAGTGCCAAAACACTTGTTCAGGCTTTGTACATAATTCCTCAAGACCTCAATTCTCTCTGAAGCACAAAGGCCTTTATGTGAGGATCTGGTTGAGTTGCAGGAAGAAATACATCCCAAAAATACCACCCTGTTCTGCAGCAACAAACATCTAGCATGCAGGACCCAGATTAGAAACTGAGATCGCTGAGGTCTGCACTCCGCTGCTGTGACTCATCTCACACCTCTGTGCCTCGGTTCACTTGCTGGCAAAATGGAGCCTGCCAGGCGTGTGGTGTCTGGAAGGGCAAGCAGTGTCCGCGGGTTTGGAGGGAAGATGCTTCACAGCTGCCAGATATTGTCTTTTCTTGTCTTCTGCGGCAGGAATCTGAACCTCAGCCTGATCCAGTTTCATTTAACAATTAAATGGTTTTGTTACTCTGCCAGAGCTTACCTAGAGTACTGTGAGGTTGTCTGTAAGGCAACTTCTGCTAGGTCATGATACCTCACCACGGAGAGAATGATAAAACTGGGGCTAGATCATCAAGAGATAAGACACAACTGTTTGCATGAAGAGGGCAATCCTTATCTAATAGCAGTAAAAAGCCATTTTGTGTTATCAAGTGCCTGCATCCCCTGCAAAAGCTTCCCTTTTTCGTTAGCCCTAAGTGCACGTTAAATTTCCTTCCTTCAGCTGATGATAAAAAGGGTTGTGTTTGCAGAGAACTTTCTTCCTTCCTCCTTCTTCTTGCATGATTCATTCGAGGATGCCACATTTCTCTGCTGGTGATGAAGGAAGCCAGGGTAAGGAGGCAGAGGCATTATGAACATCAATGCAAATGAGGACAGAGAAGCTGGATGCTGCTGCTGAGTGATTAAAGGGCTGGCTGAACTGGTTTGTGAGGCATGAATAATGGAGCTGAGTATATGTGCTCAGCTCACCTGCTCCACCTTTTATCTTCCTTACATGGAAGCTGTTAACATTTGGCTTCCAGCAATTTATGAAATGCTCAGTTATGATTTCCCACAGGATGGATTTCCATGACACCAAAACTGCTCTTTCATTGCACATCATGAGTGCTTTATTGGCCATTACTCTTGTCATCCTGGTTGCTGCTGTCCTCTTGCCATCATGGGGAGTCATTGTCTTACAGGGTCAAACATGAAGGAATCAGACAATGTTATATAGCTGCTGGTCACTCTCCAATAACAAGTTGGAGGCTTTCAGATGTCTTAATTATGCAACTGATTTAATGAACTTGAAAGCCCTTCCATGGCAGTAGCAAAGGGCTGTAGATGAGCTGCTTGAACCTGGTTGTAAATACCAGGACTGTCTTACCTGGAGATAGACTATCCATATTTAAATGAAATTTTAGGTTACAGCTGGGCTTCACAGCATAGCCTGTGCTTGCTTCAGGGTCATGATGCTTTGAACTAAGGATTGGCCCTTTCTAAAGAAAAGGGGACATTACAGTAAATAAATCACTGATATGAGTATCCAGTGTCCCTTTAACATCTGCCCCTCACATTTCCACATGTTCCTTGTGAGGCCTTGCTAGAGTTTTCATCTTCTTTGGTTAACCTCTGCAAAGGGTGTCTCACATCCAGCCACCTTTCTGGGGTCAGGAGGACAGGTCTTGCTCTTGTGTTTTGCCCAACTAAGATTTGTAGTGGAAAGGATGAGCGAACAATCTCAGCCTTCCTGGCTGAGAACTTAGCTCAAAACAGAAGTAGCTGCTGCTGAAGGAGGTGAGGGCAAGGACGCTGGAGGAAGGGGTACATCCATCAAGTGCAGCAGGTCACACTGACTGAAACCCTGAGATCCTCAGCAAGCCAAGCTCCACCTTGCAGTGAAGTCTTTTTTTATCTCTATGGTAGATGCCAATCATCTGCTCACTCACCGAAGAAGGTGCTTGCCAGAGAGCAAAGCAGAAAAAACCCTGAGGGCTGCTGTGGTGCAATCACCAGCTCACAGTCGGGCCCTGGTAAAACAGGCCTTGTGTTTACCCAGGTGTAATGCCCACTCCACCCATGGATTCCTGGCGATTGCTTTCATGCTGTTTGCAGCGCAGAACTGGGTTGCTGCCCACTGCAGGGCTGTGTTGTGTCTGCCTGCGATACCATCAGCTGCCTGCCGCACCTCGGCGGGCCAGCCGCTGCTCGGGCGGCTCTTGCTTTGCCTTGAAGAAGGAAACCAAAGCGCAGTGTGAACTCGGCCGTGGTGAGGCTGAGTGTTTTCCGCACAGGTTTAGCCCTGTAAACCCTAGGAGTATTTATGAGCCTTGGCAGAAACCTCCTGGCTCCACCCTTTGATGTGGGTGAGCAGGATAAGAGGAACGGAACCTGACTTAAGCATCTACTGATTGAACAATTATCCGAGGTAGTTTTGAAGAGGAGACTTAAGCTCCAGAGCTGCTTTTGAAAAAAGTTGCTTGAGATTTGTGGCATGAGAGAAATAGAGGATGGTTGGAGCTCCATCTTTCTTCCCCTGCCCAGCCAGTTATGTATTTTTAGTATGGTTGTCACCAATTTAATGGGCTGATAGTGTCTTGTCGCAGGACTTCCCAGGAGCAGTGTCCTCGCCGTGGTATAAACATGACTGTAAGAAATTGCCACTTAAGCTGTCCTTCGAGTTGTTTGTGCAGCTCCAGCATACACAGTGTTTGCTTTGGGGTTGCTTTAGTGTGAAGTGAAAGATAGGTCCACTCTTTATTAGATCAAGTGCTGTGAGGAGGGGACAGGAAGAAGTGATGATCGATGTTCTACACCAAGGCCACACATGTGGGCAGTTCAGAAATAGTCTACAAGGAGAATGTCTGAGGGGCATAACATGCTGCTCAGTCTTCAAAATAAGGCTTTCTGCTTGTTCTTAGGTAGGAGACAGTGTCATGTGGGGACCCACCAACCTCAGATCTGGTTTCACTGCCATGATCTGCAGTTCTGCACAGCTCTGACACATCCATATCCTTTTCTAACACCTCGTTGCTTCGTGGTTGGATGAGAGCAGGGTACTTGCATTGCTGTTCAGGAGCCTCCAGTCTTTCTTTAGTCTTGGGAAACGGAAGCTAGAAACTGCTGCTGTGAATGAAACAGGCCTGAGAGCTCCTATCATGAGAGAGAGTTGCTTTATGCTGTGCTCCTTGCGGGTTAGGGATACATCTAGGGATGATGCCAACTAAGAGAGGGTTAATGTCACCTCAAGTTCCCCAGAGCACGTGTTCCTGTGGGACAGTCACTGCACAGCATGGCTATGGAGAAAGGGCTGTGATGGGGATGGCCATGCTGTTTGCACAGCTCCTGTGTTATTTACCTAATCTGTTAGTCAGAGTCACTGCTGCCACCGGAGGGGAAGAACTCACTGTCTCCAGATGGTTTCTTTGTGCTGAATCGCTCACCTGCCTTTCCTAGCCATTAGGAAACCATACAGACCCCCAGACTTTGCCTTAAGAACCTCAAAAACCTGTGACTTTCCTTTCTTCTCCATCTTCAGTTTGCTTTCCCCTTGGCTTTCTGCTTATTCCTTCTGAGCTGTTAACATCAGTGCCAGTGTCAAGTTTTCAAACTTCCATCCACTATCTCAAGGGGCACTAGCACATCTCTTACCTCCTAGTGGCATCAGCAATGCCTTGCTAGGTCAGATATTGTCAGAATTTAAGACTCTGAAAAAGATACCCTGGCCTGTATGAGTCCAACTTGACCTGTATGAGTGCACCCCAACCTGTATGAGTCCCATAACCACCCCTGAGAAGTGCAAGAGCTTCCTGCCCTGATGCAGGGTTAACATTTCACCACATTGTTTGATTTCCTTTCATAAGAGAAGCTTTCTCTTTTACCTTGTGCACCTGCTGCAACCTGGCTAAAAGGCAGCCTGAGAGCCCCTGAACAAACCTGATCTGCTCTGGGCACCCTGTGAAATATTTCCAGATCTCTGGGTGTGATCCCTCTCCAGCAGAAGGACAGGAGCAGAACAGGAACTGGTAACTTCTTCATTCTTCCTTCCCAAATGGTGATGCTTAAAAATATATCACCAAAGCTCTGTTTAGGAACAGCTGACTTAGGAGCTGTCCCATGGCCTGGACCTCCTTGCCAAATACAAATCCATGTAACACAGCAATGATCTGGTATCACAAGACCTTAATTTCTCCCAGAGCCACCTCTCATGAGCAGATGCTGCCCTGTCCTTTATCCTGTTTTCCACACCCCAATCCCAAGAAGTGAAGCAGATGGACAATACACAGTTTTGGAGGATAAGTTATTTTGAGGGAAAGTAAAGGATTTATTGGAATAAAGGATTTTACTTGCAGGTGAGATGGCATCCACCATGTCTTTGAGTCTAAACTGGTACCCACACTACCTCATTAGTCATGTTAGTCATAAACTAGCATCAATGTTAGCTTACACGTTCATCAGGGGATGTCAGAACTGCACAGAGTTGGCTGAAGATTGGAGATTTGGAAACCAGGCTTATATCATTAGTGGTTCTGACTCGTTAAGCAATCTTGGTCTGCTGGGTGGAAGAGATAAGGCCTCTTTCCTACGTGGTTTGAGATCAGCAGATGAAATGCACCATTTTCAAAATTAGGAAAATACTTTTGTGTTGACATAAACAGCCAAATGCTTTCCCTTCCTTCTGGCTGCTGGTGGAACCATGCTCTGACAGCAGCCAATGGCTGCACGCCAAGGTACTGGGGGCTGCAAGCAGGAGCACCTCCTTCATTCTTGGGGAGGGTCACAAGAGCCATTTCCTCCACCTGGCCTTCTTCCAGAACCTTTCTGGCATCACTTGGGGTCAATGCCTGATGCATGTCACATTCCAGCTTTAATTGAGGAAAAAAGAGAAGAGCAGCTTGGAGGTAGGCTGGGTGGCAGGAACATCAAACACCTGTCTCCTTCTCTGGCAAGGCTTTGCCAGGTGCTGCTCCTTCCCATCAGGAAAAGAAATGCCAGAAGCTGCCAACTCCCACTGTATGGAGCAGGTTGTGGTGACTCAGCAGGGTACCAGCAGTTAATGTGGTGGAAGTGTCTCCTTTGGCCTGCCTGCACTCTGCATGGTCTCTGGGGCTAGCCTGGGATTTGTAGGCTGCCTGAGAATAAGGGACATGGTTGTGAACCATTTCCCACATCCGAGGCCATTCCACTTGTGCCCTTGGGATCAGAGATCATCTGCAGTGGAGTTTTGCATGGGAACAGTGCCTGTGACAGAGGCAGCCACAGAGCTGCATGTGAGAGATGGAACAAGGATATCCTCCCTGTCTTGTCCTCTCCAGCTCCCTCTTACCCCCAGGAATAGTCTTGAGGAAAACACAGCAGCATCACAAATGCTCACAGCATAGCACAACTGGGGATAAGTCTCTGTTCTTCCAAAGAGGGAGATGGTAATGCCAAATTTCACCTGGCCTGAATTCCACCTGTGGAATTCCCATCCCCTGTTCAAGGCTGACAGATATTCTGAAAATTCTCAGTTCGAGCTGGCAAAATTGAGATTAGAACAATCTAGATAGCTGTGACTGTCAGTTATGGGTGTCCACATGTAGGAAATGTATCAAGTTCCTCTAAAAAGAGAGATTCTGTCCTCTGACCAGCCACAGGACAGTTGGTTTGGATGTTTGCCAGTGAATCAGAAGCAGAGATCTGGACCTTCTTCTCCCTTTCCTTATCTCCAGACAGCTCACTGGTTGTATATTGAGTCTCTAATCTGACTCAGTCCTTTACTAGCAATGGTTGTTGGGCATGGGAAAAGCTCTCTCTTCCCACTTTCTTCGCTAAAAAGAAAGCCTTGTACAGGTCAAAGGAGCAAATTTGCTTTTGCTTGTTACCTGTTGGAGCCTTGCAATAGAGCCTTGAGGGTCACTGTGATGGCTTCACGCAGCTTTGAGGAACCCTGTGATGAATTCATGATGGTTTTTATTAAGACATCTGGCCTTGACAGCTTTACTCCTGGTTCTCTGTGCTTGCTATTTCATGTCAGACCTTTAAGAACTTGTGGTGGCTGCTGCCAGCTCGGGGAGTCTCTCAGCAGAGCTGAGAAGAATCCTCTTGTCTAAGCATCTCTCCACATTGTAAGGCAGTATGGAGAGGATGTCCCAGGTTTTTGTGGTGGAACCCAAAACCCTGGCTGAACACTTGATATATTATCAGAAAGCTGCTCTGTGATGCTTTCTAAAACAAAAATTCTTTTGCATTTTTCCCTGACCCCAGGTTATTTTGCATAAAACAATTAAATGGACCACCCAAACTCCATGTACAAGGTTTCCCAGAAATCCTTGGAGCATTTGAAGCAGTTGGAGGAAATCAGAGTTCAGACCTGAATTCCACAAGCAGTGACGCTAGGTCTGGAGAAAGATTTTCATTGCTGGAAGCCAAATGTCCTCAAATGTTTCCTTTTTAAAGCTTAGGATGTTTTTTAGTGTGAAGCCTCTCTAGGCATTCACAGGCAAGCACTGAAGAACCTGCTGATACTCCCTGGGCCCTTTCTCATCCAGAGGACTATCATGTGCTATTCTCCTATATGGATTTGATTTTAGAAAAGCAGGGCAAGAAAGGCAGCTAGGGTTAATCTCTGTCATAATGGTCCTAAATTTGATTCTCTTGATGTTGCTCCACCTCTTCTCTTCTGAGGCTGGCAACCTGTCACTTCAAATACTTCTGGGCCAGAAGGAAACTGGCAAAGTCTTGAAGAACAACTTGACCCTAAGTTGCACCTTATCAAACCTGAGAACAACCTTACTGTGCTGTCTTGGCAGTGTCAGCTGCCTTCATCTTAGCACCTTCCATCAAAGGCTTTGATTGTTCTCATTGTTCTTTGATTGTTCATTAGCAAGTAGCCTTCACGGCGACCTATCACAGTGTGGCAGGAAAACGGAGAACTTTGGAATTAATAGGGAAAACCACAGTTGCAGTCAGTGGTGGGTCTCTCCTGGAGCTGGTAGTTCTCACGTTGCTACCACCTTGCCACTCAAAAGCCAATGACACTTAACTGAAGAGTCCTCACTGTTGCAATTCACTGGGAGCCTCAAGAGTCCTTAGGGAAACTGTCACTGGAACAATTTTTTGTGCCAGACTGGCAACTAATGTGCTTCCACAGCCCCCAAGCTCAGTGTGCTGCCCAGAGGACAGAAACCAGACTTTCACAGGAAAATTAGGAAGCAGTCTTTGCTATTTCACAGCAACTGGCAGGAAAGAAGAGGTGGTGGTGTCCTCGTGTATATCCTTTTCCATGTTGCATGACCTCTGAGACAGGCACACAGCAGTGCTCCTACTTGCTGTATTTCCCAGGACTGCAGAACAGTTGGGGCTGATAGGGCCCTCTGGAGACTATCCTGACCCTTGAAGGGTCAGTGAAAGCAGGTTGCTCAGAAGTGTGTCCTTTGGTTGTGGCAGGAAGAGAGCTGAAATCCCATCCCAGCAGCTTCCTTCAATAAGGTATGGAGTATAGATGCAAGTGGAGGAGTGAGGTTGATTTTGGGTATTCTGTTGTCCTACAGGGAGAAAGATGTTCTGCTCATTGTTAGATTGTTTGGTTTGGGTTTAAGTCTGTATTAGTTGAAACAAGTGCATGGGAAATTTGGTACAAGCCCAGCTTAAGGACAAGTTTACATTGTGTTGGCATCACACCAAGGAAAGGAAACGACAGTGTGCTGCAAACTAAGGCAAAAGCATTGCCTGCTTTATCTGGCATGCAGGTCTCTGGTTATAGCAGCACACTTATCTCTGCTGGCCTTGCAGGTTTGGAGAGCATCAAAAGGATCTGTTTTTTTCATGCAGTCAGGAAGTCATGGGTTTGTACCTCGAGAGCAGAGTGAGATCCCACATACTGGGTATTTTACACTTACATCATGTGTACATGCAGTAGCTCACGTTTCGGTTCTCCCACTTGCTCTGACAGCTGCAGATGCAACATCTGACTGAAGTCCTTACACTGTAAAAAAGCTGGGTACACAACAGCAGCACAGGCTCCTGCACATTGCACTGTTGTTAGTTCATGGAAAGAGTGATTGTCCATTGGAATGGGCTGCCCGGGGAAGGTGGTGGAGGTGCCGTCCCTGGAGGTGTTTAAGAGGAGGCTGGATGAGGCACCTAGTGCCATGGTTTAGTTAATTAGAAGTGCTAGGTGATAGGTTGGACTTGATGACCTTAGAGGTCTTTTGCAGCCTGGTTAATTCTGTGATTCTGTGATTGTCAGGAAAATGCTGTATTTGGTTTGCATGGCTAAGTCTTGGTAGCAGCAGAGTGCTACAGGGAGAAGCTGCTAGAAGCATCCCCCATGACTGATGGGCCCAATGCCAGCCAGCTCCAAGATGAATCCTCTCCTGGCCAAGGCCATCAGTGATGGGGATAGCACTTCTGTGATAACATCTTTAAAAGGGGGAGACCCCAACCTGCACAATTGCAGTTGAAGAGAGGAGTGAGAATATGTGAGAGAAACAACTCAGCAGACACCAAGGTCAGTGAAAAAGGAGGAGGAGGAGGTGCTCCAGGTGCCAAAGCAGAGAATCCCCTGCAGCCCATGATGAAGACCATGGTGAGGCAGGCTGTCACTATGCAGCCCATCAAGGTGCAGCCCATGGAGGTTAGTGGTGGAGCAGATGTTCACCTGCAGCCTGTGGAAGACCCTGTGCTGGAGCGTGTGAAATTTTGACCCCACAGGGGACCCAAGCTGGAGCAGTCTGTTCCTGAAGGAGTATACCCCATGGAAAGGACCCATGCTGGAGCAGTTCATGAACTGCCCATGGGAAGAACTCACACTGGAGGAATTAATGAAGAGCCGTTTCCTGTGAGAGGGACCCCATGCAGGAACAGGGGAAGAGTGTGAGGAGTCCTCTCTCTGAGGGGGAAGGATCAACAGAGATGTGTGATGAACTGACAGCAACTCCCTTTCCCTTCCCCACTGTGCCACTGGAGAGGAGGAAGTAGAGAAATTGGGAATAAAGTTAAGCCCAGTGTGATGGTTTGGGCGTTACCTGCCCCCCCCTCCCTTTCCAGGCAAATCACCCAGACTAGACTCAGCCAGCTGGAAGTTAAGGAATGAAGCTCTGTTTACAGCTTAGCACAATGTACAAGCAGATATTTACAACAGATTACAATATATATATAGCTATAGACAGAAATATACAAGTTAAAGGTAATACAGAAACACAATATCCCTCCCAGAAATCAGAGTCCCCAGGAGGGGCTCCCAATCACCCTTCCACCTTCTTTCCACCCCCTCTACCTTATCCCAGGTTCTGCCTCACATGCAAGGTGAGTTTGGAGGATCGGCAAGGGGCTTAGAAGCAAAATGATTAGTTGGGTTAACAGCAGAAGCCCAGGAGACACACCAGCTCCACTTTCTGTCTTACCTGTGTTTGTGTCCTTGTTTTTATACATCACAGCAAGCCTATTAGTGAAGTAGACATCACCATTGTTTGCTTTTCACAACCTGTAATCTAATTTATTTTCATTAAAATATTCCAATTAGCCTCAAACCAGCACAGCCCAGGAAGAAGGGAAGGTTGGGAAGAAGGTGTTTTAAGATTTAGGGTTTATTTCTCAACATTTGACTCTGGTTTGATTAGCAAGAAATTAAATTAATGTTCCCTAAGTTGAGTCTGTTTTGCCCACGATGGGAGTTGCTGAGTGATTTCCCTGCCCTTATCTTGACTCATGAGCCTTATGTTATATTTTCTTTCCCCTGTCCAGCTGAGGAGGAGAGAGTGATTTTGGTAGGCACTTGGCATCCAGGCAGGCTCAACCCACCACACACAGGGAAAGCATTACACCTAGCTTCTAACTCTCCATCAGTCCAGAGCTCCTGCTGGGAGATTTTACAGTTTGGTTTAAGTGAATTGTTGCTCTTTTGGGAACCACCTTCGGTCTGTTCAGTAAGAGAAAAGAGATGCAAAGCAAACAATGTTCCTTCCCACTTCCCCAAAATTCAAAACAAGAAACAAACAACCCCCTCAGAAAAGCTGGGGCAAGCAAACTAAAGAGAAATAAGATAACACAGCTTTTAAAAGCCTGTTGCTTCACAGCTGTTCACAGGCTGGCTGCTTTCCAGAGTTACTTTGATGATCTTCTGCCAGGAAAAAAAGTCCTTCAAATCTAGAATCTGATCAGGACATTGTTTCTTAGCGAAGTGAATGAAGATCTTGGTTTGAGATGTAGTGATAGGATTGCTATCTGCATCAATTTAAGAGCCAGTGGTCTTCACCAAGGCTCAGGTAGATATAAGTGGGTGCTGGTTTGAAGCCCAAACCATCACAAAGTGATTATCCTAGTGGTGGAAGATCTATCTTCAGCTGTTGATAACAAAGAAATGGTTGCTGCACCAGGGGAGGTTCAGGCTGGATGTCAGGAAATATTTCTTCACAGAAAGGGTTCTCAAATGTTGGAATGATCTGCCTAAAGCAGTGGTGGGATCATGATTCCTGAGGGTTGGACTTAGAGACATAGAGGGTTGGACTGGATGATCTACCAATCAGATGTATTCTGCCTAGATCTTCAGAGAAGTTTGATAGCACAACCAGCAAGTAGAGATGTGAAGTTAACTTGGTGCCTGGCTAGTGGGAAGCAAGCTGGACATGTGCTAAGAACTGACACCATTTAGGAAGTTGTGTCAAAGTTTGGGTTTGCTGCAATTGGCTGCTGGATCCCTCTCCCATAGGAGAGTTCACAGGGAGTATAAAACAAGCTGGTGCAAGGGAGATTGTCAGGGCAGACATACAGCCTATGAGCTGATGCAGGCACTGCCAGGCCTTTCTGGGGCTATGACTTGTAGCTAGAAGTCATCAATGAGCTCTGCAGAGGAAAGATACTGTGTCAGAGCCCTGCAACAAAACAAACCATGTGTCATCCATAACATCACCTCACACAACCAAGTACAGAGATGCCCTAAAGCACAGGTTTGGATTACAGGTAACTGAAAGGGCTGAGATGTAATTTTTTTCTTTCTTAAGTAAATGTCATAAAGTAGAGTTAGGCTAGGATGAACACACTCTGGGGTTCCTTGTGCCCTTACATTACACCTTGTCTTTTTAGCATTCTGATTCTTCTTTTACCTTGATCTGATGACTCGTTTCATGTTGTTTTACCCTAGGATTCCTTTTACGCCCTGCACTTTTACCATATGCTATTTAAAGGTTACAGGAAGGATTGTTGGCAAATGGTTGGTGACAGGTTGCAGAAACATGGTAAAATAGCAGGGGTTTCCAACGAGAGATTGAAGAGGCAGGGAGGGAGAGAAAGAGGAGAGAATCTGCAGACAATTTGTGCCAATCTGTAGTGGGTTGTAAGACCCCCATGCAGAGACTGCGCAATGCAAAACCGACACTGTCCTGTGTGCCTGCAGTGCAGGAAGGCTACAGAGTGAAACTCAGCTCTCCTCTGCCCTGAATCCATCTGATGCTTGGAGGAAGGTCTGCTCAGCTGCCTTGTGGGTAGCTACAGTACTCTGAGGACTGGGCTTAGGTGGAGATTTCCACACTATGCATGTCTCAATTGAAATAAATGCTCAAAGATTTGCAAAATCACTTAGCAAACAACCGAGACAATCTATTGCCAATCTACAGCCTAGAGCCAGGGAAGAAATTTTTTCCCTCTTCATCCTTTCCCTGACCCCTTAGGAAATGTCCCTTAATGGGCATTTCAAAGTGCCACTGTGACTATATTGGCAGCAGCTGATTCCCACTGACTGGGAAGATAATTTTCACTTTCCCACCAGATCTTCCCCGGAGGTGTTGAAGGCGGGTTTGGACATGGCACTGGGTGTCATGATCTAGTCTTGAGGTCTGTGCTAACGGGTTGGACTTGATGATCTTTGAGGTCTCTTCCAACCTTGGTAATACTGTGATACTGTGATCTTCCCATTACAGAAAGGCTGCCTGTGAGCCTGGGATGTGACCAAAAGTCACTAGTGACCATGAATCGCTAATTATTTTATCATTAGTCTTCCACCTCTTCTAGGGTTGTACTGAAACAAACTAAGGGAATGTAAATTAGTGACGTCCAGCTGGCTACATAGTTAGCAAGATGAATGCACATGCCCTGTCTCTACACAGCCCTTGCTTGTGGGTTGTGGCTGGTCCATCCCCCTCATTGTGTCTGGACAGCTGGTGAGCAGATCCAAACTTCCCACAGGTGAACAGGCACCAGTCAAGAACAGAGGCTGCAAGGTTTCTCCGCTGACTTCTGTTTTGAATGTCATGCTTTGACTCGTGAACCCTGAGGAATTCAGGCCTCAGGGCAGAGGAAATGTTGGAAGAGGTCAGGCGAGCTGTGCTCCCTCTGTGTTACTCGGAACAGCAAATAGCACACGTTCCAGGGCAACATCTGATTTTCTGCTTTTACAAGGCAGATGTTTAGGATAAGTGATCTGCTGTTTATTTTAACTGCCATCTTCCAAACCTTCTTCCTACGTGCGTGCACACATTCAGAGCCCATAAATAAGGATTCTTCAGATTATGCCGTTATTTGGGTAGCCAGCCCTGTCTTCTATCAGTGCCTGGACGGGGTTGTGTGCTGCAAACCCAATTCCCCTTGCACATCAGTTTTACAGTGGTGTAAATCAGTTGGGCCTAATTCCTTTTTCAACGACACCAGCATAAATCTGAAATCGCTCCACTGACGTCAGCGCTCCAATGGCAGTGTATAGGAAAGTTTGGCTCCTTTGACTCCAGAATGCTGCTGTTGATTTACTCAAGAACAAGAGCAAAAGTAGTTGGCTCAGCATGCCCCAGCACTGTGTTACTGACCAGCAGGCCAGGGTTTGCTCTGGGATACTGTGGTGATGATAGAGAGCAGCTCCATGGATTTCACTGGCATTAAGTTGATGGAAATGAATCGCACCTTCACGGTAGCTTGAGTCTCAGAGAGCTCCATGTAGTAGGTCTGTAATGAATGCCTCCCTGTAATTAAGTGCCCCTCACTAACCCTTGGCACTATTCCATGAGAGCCACACTGAGATGAATCTGACCATTTGGCTTGTGTTCTGATAATGATGGAGAGCAAAGCAGCAGTACCCTCATGTCTTGATGGACACCAGGCAGGTGTTGTTGGAGGAACTGTTGGTGGTGGCTGAAAACAGAGGGGCACCTGGAGGAGCTGCCCCTGCAACTGGTACTAAGAGCTGGTCTGGAAGGATAGGAAAGTTGGCTGCATTTTCTCCTCTGAGAGGACACAAGCTGTTGTTGTAGGCATTCTGCGCTGGCAGCATCCAGGGAGTTAATCCTTACTCATTTCTCTAGATTTTCCCACCTTGTCTCTAAAGGGCTAGAAGTGAAAATAGGCTCTGGCCCCTCTCTCTGCTGTGCTGTGGCATCAGCCTGCAGGCTGTGGATTTAAGCAGAAGGAAACGAGAAGTGGATATTTCCTTTTGAAGCTGTAGGGCTTCCCAAACAACCTTGCTGTTTGAAGAGACTTTGGTGAAGAGGGCCTGAATTTCTGTGTCTGCTCTTTAGGAAGTTAGGGAGCTCAGTGGTTGCCTAAGAGTCTGTCAGCCTTGCTCCATTACAGCCAGTGGAGAGAAGTTGATTTACACCCCTGTTCTGTTGGCATCTAGCCAATCTCTTAATTGTTCCTAAGTGACTTTCTTTTTTGATAGTGCACATTTGCTGAGTGGCTGTGTTTGCACACAGTGAAGTTCAGTCATGTGTGGCATAATGGCTTTAAAGCCAATGAGTCCTGGAGGTGCCACAGGACAGGAAGGGACCATGAGTGTCCCAGGGAACTAAACTCTCACCTTCTATCTTAAGAAAAGCCAGGGATGTTTTACTTGTCTCTCAGCCTTGCCGGTGCTGGCAAATGTAGGAGACAGCAAGTGAACCCCAAAAAACAGAGAAAAACTGCAGTCCTCCCTTTTCATTTCTTAACCAAAGGTCCAGCCATGCCTATTAGTGACAAAGAGGAAAAATTAAACAATTCTTCACACTCCTGGCCCCAGGGAACTCCATCTGGGTGCACAAAATGGTTCCCGCATAGATGCTGAACACCATGGGGATGATAGCTGCTCTGAGCTCCAGACATGGCTTTCAGCAGTCCAAGATAAACCTGTGACTGGCAACAGCTTGGGAGGTACCTTGGTCACACTCACCTCCTTGTCAGCACATTCAGCAGAAAAGAGGCCCCGTGGAGATGAAGCGAAAGCCAAGGAAGCGTGGGTCCAGCTTTCCCATCACTTTGTTCTCACTCATGGTGAATCACTCAGCTGCTGTGTTCTCTGGCAGGGAGCATCAGAGTTTACCAGGCATGAAACAAACCCCTGATTATTGCCATAGAAACTGGAGCTCGAATCTGAGGTTCATCCAAGAGGGCAGCAGGAAGAGGGCATTGGACTTCTGTATCCTATCAAAACTCATGTGCATGGCTTGGAGTTGGAATACCAGAAAGTCACTATTATGATATCATGTCACAAAATATCCAGATGTCCAGAAGCACTGACTTCTTTGGGGTTCTTAGGGAGAACTAAGCCAGGATGTCAAGGAGTAGCCTGTGAGGGATGAGGGTAGTTGGTAGCACCACTGCAAAGGGCAAAGCTCTTTCCAATTAGGAAAGGAGGCAATGAAAGGGTTGTGGCTGAGGGATGCAGAGTCAGAAACACAGCGACACTGTCCTTCATGGCTCTCTTCCCTGGATGCAGCTGTGCCGTTTCAGAGAATTCCCTCTTCCTCCCCTTTTGAACTCTGCACCAGTGGCTTTGCCCTGGGAGCTAGCAGCAGGGTTCAAGTTCCCGTGTAAGCTTACAAGCTCCATCTATAGGACAGCCGAAGAAGAGCCCTTTGACTTCAAGTTGATGAAAAAGGGCAGAGAATCTTCACTCAGATTCCAGCTTTGTTCTGGAAAAACTCCAGCATGCTTAACATACCGCACTGCAGAAAGTCACTGGTTCTGTCGCCAGTACTTCATAGCTGGGTGTAGCTTTCCTCCCTGGTTAAACTGTCAGCCCCCGGGCCCCATGCTGCAGGACTGTGGGGCCCTTGCCTGTGGAAATTGCTGTCCTTGTGGAACTGCTATTACTCAACACGGGAAATATCAAGGGCTTTCTAAAGAACTCCTGATCTGCAAGGTTTCTGGGCTACAGTTGTGATGCCTCTAGGGGCTGATAATCCACAGTGCCCCATGGACAGGGCTAAGCAGTAGAGATATACAAGCCCAAATCATCTAAATCCAACTTGACGTTTAAGGATTGTCTGCCCCAGCCCACACTTTACTGCAGGGGCTGCACCAGCAGAAGTAAATTTCCATCCACAGAGGGTTTTTTTGAGGAAACACAAGAGGAAAGACTTTTATTCCATCTTCATAGTGTGATGTAGAATCATTCTGGGCAGTAAGGTATGGTACAGGCTGAGGCTGTGTGGGAAGGGAGGAAGGAAGGAAGGAAGGAAGGAAGGAAGGAAGGAAGGAAGGAAGGAAGGAAGGAAGGAAGGAAGGAAGGAAGGAAGGAAGGAAGGAAGGAAGGAAGGAAGGAAGGAAGGAAGGAAGGAAGGAAGGAAGGAAGGAAGGAAGGAAGGAAGGAAGGAAGGACTGTAGGGCAGGTGGAGTGTGAGTAGTCTTTTTGAAGTGATGCTGGCAACTGGCACTATTGTAAATAACTTCTCTTATGTTGGAACTTCGTCTTTGATTTGCACAAGAAATACAACTTCAGTTTTGGAAATACAACTTCAGTTTTGATACTCAGAATTCTTCTCAGAGCTGTTGTGTTCCTGAAGAACAGATACCTTGTGGGTTGTTTGTTTGTTTGTTTGTTTGTTTTCCTTTCTGCAGATCCATTCTGGTTTCAAATGCTGCTTTGTCCCCAGGCATGCACAGACAATAATCTGTGATATGTACTTATTAAAATACCATTTTCAATAAAAATAAAAGCACAGGCATATGCAGTACTTGTTCCTTTATCTCAAGATTAATTTCCCATTTTTTCCATCTAACATGTCTGTCATCTGGATATCTCACAATGCAGCAAAAGCTCTGTGCCTTCCCTTTTGTAGATTCACAGATATTAAAAGCAGAAGGAAAAGTGTTCTCATCTCCTGGGCAGCTGACCTGAGTGTGTATGTAGAGATGCATCTATTCATTCCAATTATTTAATGCAAAAAAGCTTTGCTTTTTTGTAGCTATTGCAGGAAAACCATTGCTCTGGTGCTGAAGCACCTAGATGCCTGGGGGTACAACAAACTCTGCCAAATGCCCCTGTTGATCACCCCACTCACACAGCTCAGGAGTGCAACAGCACTTTAGGAACATCACTGCAAAATGTGGGGGCAGAAGCTTACCCACCCTGAGGAGGTGCAGCGCTGGCATAGGGTGGGGTGTACAAGCAGGCCACAACTGATCATGGAGAAAATGGTCTGCTCCTGATGCTCTTTCATGCACTGGATCCTTCAATAGGGTCTTGAAGTGAGGAGAGTGCCTGAAATCTAAGCTAGAGCCAGTGGACATAGTGCACACCAGACAGGACCTGTGAGTCCTGCAGAAGTGTAATCTTTTCCCTGGCTTCAGCATCAGAATGTCACTTCTACCTCCACCTATACTTTGCTAAACTGATGTCTTCTTTCTTTCTTTCTTTCTCTGCCCCACAGAGATCCCTGGATGTCCAGGAATGGTTGAGAGCTGAATGGGCTGACTGCTCTTCCTCACCATCCTGAGCTCACAAGGGCTCTGAAGAGATTGAGTGGGAGCATGGCCTTACTTCTCTGAGCCTGGGGATGCTGTGGGAAGTGATTGCCTTGGCAAGTATCTTCATCCCAATCCATAGCCCATTGTGCATCACCTGAAGGAGAAGCTGATGAAGGATAACCAGAGGACCAGGAAAGGCTCTACCAGCCTTGGAGGATGGAGATGGGGGACCGACTGGCACTAAGAGAGGCACTTTGAAGGCATGACTGCACAAGAAAAGAAGCTACAGAAGCCCTGTGGACTGAAGAAGATGAGTGTCCAAGTCACCATGAAAGATGCAGAAGGGTTTCCCTGGCACAGCATTCTTGGAAAGCACTTTCAAAAGGGAAAAGGGTATCAGGACCATGTGGCCATCTCCAGTGACTGCTTTGGAAGAAGCAAGGTCACTGCCTTACAGTCAGGTCAGGAGAGCAGCAGGATGTGCCCCAGCTGCCTGTGCATGTGCTGTCTGGGGCTCCAGATGAAGCAGGAATCAGACCAAGACTGATTGGAAGATTGCTTTGACTTGTTCTGTGCTTGTTCTCCTTCTGATGTCTTCTCTGTCTACCTCTTTTTCTCTCTAGGCCCATGTGTAACTGCATGTGTGGCCCAGACCCTCACGAACAAGCAGAAGTATTAGTAAAGGGCAAATCCTGCCTAGTGCATGGCTGTGCTGCTCAGGGCAGTGCTCTTGCTAGATAGGGCTGACATGGGACAGTGCAGACTTAACATGGCCTTGGTCTGCTCTTTATGGCAACAGACCTGTGACTGTAATGCCTGGGACTTCAGACAGGAGAAAGGCTTGAATCTGGCAATCCATGTACTTGGAAGCAGTCACATGCTAGCACAGCACACTGGGGAGCTAAGTTTTAACACCTGAGCCCCAAAACATTAGAGAGCACCCATCCCTCTCCTCTAGGTGTGGAAGTGAGCACATCGCAGGCTGCACACTTGGCTCCTCTGTCTTGGACTGTAAAAAAAACAATCCTTAAGCAGAGAAAGAGATAGAGACAAGCAAAATGACAGGGACTTGGGCAGAAAACAATAGGAGAAACTGGCTCGAAACCATAGGAAAATGTGCACCTCTTAATTGCCCGTGGTGTCCCAGCATCAGACTGTCACACCCAGCTGGGTGGCTGCAGGTCTCTGTTCACCAAGCTGCTCCCAGAGGCCTGGGCAAAACGCACTGGTACCGAACTGTGCCGGGAGCCCCATCTCAGACCTTCTCTCTTGGGCTTCCAGCTGCAAACTTCTTCCTTTATGTGCAATCGTATTTATTTATTTATTTTATTGCTGCTTGATGCAAAGCTGCTAACAGAGCACCCTCCCCAGAGAGGAGGAAGCTGGGGAGTGTGTGCTGTGTCTGTGACAGGAATGATACAAGGGGCAGGTGTGTGCCTTGAGCTGGCCATGGGCATGCACCTGGGATGGGCTTGTGGGGCAGGAGGAAAAAGCTGCAGTCAAACCAGAAATACTTCCCCTGGGGTGGGTGTGCAGTTTTGACTTTTCAAGAATTAAGAACAGGCTGGGTGAACCCTTTCTGGGCAGGACAGCAGGACTGCTGTAATCTCTATGAGCTCTGCAGTGCCCCTCTAGTCAGGTTTTCTCCCTGCTTCTGTGCAACTCTGTAGAGTTGCTTGCTTTGATCCTATCTCTGCAATGCTCTCAGCTATCATGAAGCAAACTTACTATGTGTGCATCCTGCCTTTGGATACTTTCAGGGGGTCGTATCCCCTACCAGGGCAGGTTCCTACCAGCATGTTCACAGAGGTTTGGTACCTGGCAGCCTCTTCTGCTCTTTCCAAAAGAGATAATCCATGTACAGATCAATTTAATGCAACCAGTGTGAGACCAGCAGACATGAGCCTCTCTAAGCAGTGCTGTAACTATGCTGTAATGGTTCGTGCTCAGCCTTGGCTTTTCCTACCCATTTTGCTAAAAAACTGGCACACCACCATCACTCACAGTCAGGTATCTCATTCTATGGAAAGTCTGTGTGTCTCAGTGCAGAAGGGAACCATTTCTCTGAGGCAGAAAGGCTGTCTTGTGCCCTGCCACTCTCCATAGCTCCCACACTCAAAAGGAGGGAGCTTGGGT
The DNA here is from genome assembly GCA_013399775.1 of Semnornis frantzii. Taxonomy (NCBI): domain Eukaryota; kingdom Metazoa; phylum Chordata; class Aves; order Piciformes; family Ramphastidae; genus Semnornis; species Semnornis frantzii. The sequence goes on along the minus strand of VWYK01092094.1, from coordinate 65,893 downwards.
ACCTGGGCATCACTTGGCAGGCTCCTGGCTGCTCTAGGCAAGCCTGGTTTCTCCCATACCCTTCCCTCTGAGGTGCTGCACCAAGACTTTGTCCAAACCTGCATGGCTGCTGAATGGAAATATTTCCCAACCAAAAACTTGTTCCTCAGATGGTTCCTCTACCTGGCTCTGGTCACTTATTATGTACTGGAAACACTGCCCTGGGGATTAGTTTCAGGTTAGAGGCACTCATGGGATTGTTGTAGTTCTTTTTCTTACAAATCTCTCGTGCAAGAGCAGGTTGCAGTTAGTGAAATGGATACAACTTGCTCTGATAATTTGCCAGCATGGCCTAAAAGCATGACCTGCTGTTGCTGATTGCGTTCTTGCCAGGTTGTAAGAGTTGGAGATAGAGGAGATGTATTACAAATCCATCTGCCTATGACCCTTCAGGCTTGTTCCATGTATTGCATTTACCAGTGCAATACATGGGTCTATTTTTAAATGCTCTGACACCAGGGTTATGTTGTCCTTTGGGAGATTGCTCTGTAGTCCAAGTCAGGAGTTGCTATTAGTATTCCACCTGCATTTCCTCCTGAAAACTTCATTCCATTATTCCTAGTGCTGCTCTTCAAATACCTGCTGCTCATTATGTCCTGGTCAAGCTCTACCACTTGACCTGCACTCTTCTTTCCTCCAAGAACCTCTCCAGCAATCTGTCCTTCCCATTGCTCAGCACTGAATGAGCCTGTTTGTTACTTGAGCTGTGCAGAGTTTGTTAGGGATTCATATTCACCAGCAGAGCAGCCAGGACCTCTGGCAATGCCTGGTCTCCCCAGCAGCTGTGGAGCTGCTCTCTCCCTCATTGCGAAGCACACGAGGTGCAGGAAAGAGGCAGACACAGAGATGTGTCTGAAAGTGGACCAATGTTGCCATTGAGCACTCATGGTCTGTAAGGAGCTAGCTCCTTCCTGCAAAGAGGGACAGAACACAACAAAGTCTCCACTCAGCAGAGTGTAGGCTGAGCAATGTGAGTGGGTGATGCTCCAGTATTGCCTCAGCTGTACTGGGGATCACTGGGGAGACAGAAGTCCATGCTGTGATCTGTCCTGCCTGGAAATTGTATCCCTGAGCTGGAGGCACAGCTCTGCACAGAGGGAGCCCCGTGCCCCATGGCCAGCATGGGCGCTCAGCAGGCTCAGCACACAAGGAGCGCTTGCTTGGGAAGCCTTTGTGAGCAGCGCTCGGCTGGAGCCCCATTATGATTGTAACAGCTCTGTTCTTCTCACCGAACAAATTGTTCCACAAATAAAGAATGAAAACTCCTTCTCTTCCCACTCTCTTTTTTCATGCTGCTCATTGAGTGCTGCCAGAGGAAGAAACTGCACCTGGACAGTGGGAGCAGAATGTTGCTGTGGTCCTCCAGATGCCAGGGCAGCTCATGGTGAGATGCTGGGGGGAGAGGTTGACTGCAGGCACAATAGCAACAAAACCAAAACACAGAATGCAAGAAAACAGGTTACAGGGTGCTGCTACAAAGCTTGCTGCTGTTGATGGATAATGGGATGCAGTATCTCCAGACACTGGGAGTGGGGCGGTGGGACAACATTAGAGAGAAGCCGAACAACAGCAAACCAGTCCATGTAAGTACCAATCCTCCAGGTGATGTGGAGCAGAGCAGGAGGACAGGTCAAAGAAACTGAAGAGGAGGAAGAAAAAAAAAAATACTCCACACCGAAAACAGAAGAAAGAGTGTGCGGAGTCTGCCATGGGTTACACAGGATGACAACACAGGAAACTGGCAGTGTGTGGTACTGAGGGCTGGCTCTTGGTCCAAACTTCAGATCAGTGATACAGCAGAAGCTCCTTGATTCCTCCTCTCAGTCCTCAGATGTTCTCCCTGGTGGCATGGGGCAGGGTGACAGTGACAACATTATAGCTTTTCAGAAGCAATCATCAGGGGAAGAATTTGGTCCCCAAATGACAGAAGAATCAGAATGACACATTTCCAGCAGAATTCATGATGAGACAATTAATCATCCCAATTTAAAACATTGGAGGGCCTGAAAACCCTAATACATAAAGATGTTCAAGGAGAAGGTTGTTCTCTCTCTCTCAGCAGCCTGTTGTCTGGCTGGGCTGCCAGTGAGCACAGGGCTTTCGGCAGGACCCACACTGCGGGTCCTCACAGCCTGGAGACCAGTCCTCTGGTGGGACCTGCATGCAGAGGTGCTAGGGCAATTGGGTATCTCTTTTACCAGGGAACAGAAGTGGCCTTGAACTGCTGTGTAAGTGTACGCAGGTCTTCAGGGTGTCATTTAGTGTGACCAGGAACCACAACAAATTCAATTTTCAACCCTGGTGCTGAAGACCTTTTCAGGTCACTTACAGCTCGGACCTTGTGTGTCATCTGCATGCATACCCAAGTGCCTACCCATCCACATTAAAGAGGCTTGCCTAACCTCTGCAGGCCTCCAGCAAGGTAACAGGATAGATTTTCTCCACCTCCCAGACTTTATCTGGATATACTGAGCTCTGTGGTCAGCCCTGGGTTTTGAGATTGGATAAATTGTGAGCCTTGTTTGCCAGGAGCACAGCCAACCCCACTGCCTCCAGACATCTCAGGTTGCGTCCAAATATCTTTCCGAAGTTCCTAAAGCTTTAGAGCAATCCAGAGAAAAGAACTGCAAGGAGATCATTGCAGGACGAAACTGCAATAAACCTTTTCTTCATCCTTTCATGGTTAGAGGTATGAACATGAATTATGGTAACTTAAACTCCTTGAGAGCAGGAGGTAAAAATTGCTTTTGTCAAATGGCCGGTAAAGAACCTCGTTAAGCTAAGATGTCAGCACTCACAAATGCTGCTGTCTGAATGGGGCGATTTTACGAGTCAGTTTAATCCTTCCAGGAATCAAATGACCACTTTCCACTCACACTGAGCAGCAAATTCAGCCTTTGCTTCTTGTTTTCTGCCCTGTTTGTTCATTGGAGGCTCTGGCACCACGACTTCTTGCAGCAGATGAGATGGCTCAGAACTTGCAAATGTAAACAGGTTGATAAAAATCTCCACATCTGGCCAGCTCTCATGCTACCTGGCAAATAGCAGAGGCTGCAGAGAAGACAGAGGCTTCTTATGTGCATTCACAGCAAAACAGGAGGAAAGATATGTTCCTTTGCTCCAGCTGCAGCTTTCAGGGCTGTTTTGCTAGCAAGCAGGGCTCCCAGTCCCCAGGAGCCCTTGTAGGATGAGTTCCTGCAGTGCCCTGTTGCTTCTGAAGGATAGAGGAAGGTGCAAGGGACTATACCCTGAAGGGTGTCTCGGTTCCCACACAGACCTGCCAGCCCTGATCCTTCCTGTCTACAGCCACATCCCCTCACTCAGCAGTCCTCCATCTTTTAGCATCCTTTTAAAAACTCCACAGCTGGCCATAAGCAGCAGGTACTTTCTCAGCTTCCTCTCCATCCACCCTTCTGGAGGATGGGTCCCTTTCCTCAGTCACACTTCTGGAACTTCAGTTGGTGCACTGGCCTGCACCAACTGTATTCCTGAGCCTCTTCGAAGAGCCTAAGCTGGTACCACTTTGCCCTCCTGAGGCAGGGGCTGATTTCTAGGTACTTTTCAATTCTATAGGCACAAGCCCCATTAAATGTCAGATTAAATAACTCTGTGCCGACAATTTACCATAATTTCAACTATTGTGGGAGAGCACTTAAATCTCAGATGCTCTGTTTTGGTCTCCATGGAAATTGATAGAAGGGGAGACCTTTTGATTGCAGAATCCTAATGCCGAGGAGAACAGTTTTGCCTCATCAATTGAGAAAATGATGGGGGCTGGGTTATTTGCTTTTCTTTTTGTACAGGTCTGTCAGTGAAATCCGTAATGAACATGTGAATCTAACACAGACCAGGCAGTCATCTGACAGCAGCAAACGAAAAACAGGAAGAAGGAGTGTTACACAAATTAAAATTATGGTAATTAAAGCACAAAAAATAACAGCAAAATGCATGTGGGCATTACAAACACAAAGCTGGTTTATCAGTGCTGCTTCTCTAATGACTGTTGTGACTGGGAACATAAAGAGTAGAGAAATATCTAACACTGTTGTTCACCATTAACTATCTTGTTGCTTGTCTTGCCTGCAGCTGCATAGGGAGCCCACGTTTAAAGAGTTAATCCTGCCGACCAACTGAAAGGCTGTAGGGGCATGCAGGGGTGCAGATGACAAGGTGCTAGATGTTGCAGTCAGGCAACCAGAGCAGGGAACTCCACTGCTCTGGGTATTGCAGCAACCACCTAGGAAAGGATCTGGGTCTGCAAAGCTCAAGCCAGGGCAAGCAAGGGAATGAAAGACTGACAGAGGAGATATCCTCACAGGGCATCAAACAAACAGCTTCAAAACATACAGCCTGGTTAAGGAGAGGTCAGCTAAGCATGAGGAAATTATGACTATCCTGTGCTAGGATAAACTGCCTTTATAGGTGGATTATTTTTCTCCCAAGATTACAAAAGCACTTTGGAGTAGCTCAGCTGAAAACATCTGCATTTGGTCAGATGAATCCTGGCCACTCACTGCTCTTTGCAGCCTTTTCAATGGCCCTGCAGTGATGCAGGAATGGGAAGCTGGCTCTACAGCAGGAGTGCATTTTGCTCCTAGTGCCAGTCTCCTCAGGGCAGGGAATACAGCAGTGCCTTGCTCTGGGGAACCACATATTCCTCTTTGCATCCCTTGCTGTGCAAGCCCAGGGGGAGCATCAACTGCTGCTGCTTCTTGCAAGAAACGTGTGAAAATAATGGAACCAGAAAGCGATTGCACAACGAGCACCAAGCTTGCAAGGGCAGAGTTTTGGGAAAGTTCTGTTCTGTTTTGTTTTTTAAAGGGCATGTTTGTCATCTTTGAAAAGTCATTTCAGATGTTTCTTTTTAAAAAAACAAGTAAGCCACATCTTTGTTGTCACATCCTTCCTCTTGCCATTTCTACTGCTAAAGGGAGTGCACTGACCCGCAGACTATTCCACTTTTTCTTACACTCCTTCAACTGGTGAAGTTTTGTGATTCTTTTCCTTTTCTAGTTTTTTCTTTTTTTTTTTTTTTCCAAACAACAAAGGAGAAGGAAGAGCAAAATGAGAACACCCTCAGCATCATCTAGGCAAGTGTGTTCAGGGACAAAGAAAATGAAGAGGAAATTAAATTTTTCAGTTTTCTTTTTATCATCAAAACCAAAGCAGAACGAATGCATCAATCCAAAATGAAGTTTGGCGTGTTTGAGAGATCTCCTTATGAATGTGTAACTAGAAATAAGTTGGGGTTTTGGGGTTTTTTGTTTGGGTTTTTGTTTCTTTTTTTTTTTTTTGTGGGTTTTGTTTGTTTTTTTTGGGGCTTTTTTTGTTGCGGTTTTTGTTTTGGTTTGTTTTGGTTTTTTGAGAGAGAGAGGGAGAAAGATGGCTTTGATGGAGTCTGACTCTTTGATCCCCAGATTGTGGTTAATCAGAGTTAAACGGCACTTCCAGCTCTCCAGCCTGCAGCTGTAGTTCAGCTCTCTATGCTGGTCCGTGTGCAAACTCCAGGTGGTTTTGCTAAACAGCCCGAGAATGGCACTTGGCAATCGAGATCCAGGTGATGGTCACCCTCATGCCGCACAGCTCAGCTACTGCACGCTCAGCCTCTAGGACACAAACATCCCCAGGTTCCTCCTAGCACATTCGATGCAACTGACAGGGTCGGGGACATCGATGTGCAGCAGCTGCCTCGGGTTTCTTCTCTTTCAGTTGTCGGCCTTTTGTAGGCAAAAGTATGTTGTGCTGCGCCTAATGTTGGTTGAGTGCCTCCTGCCTTTTTAACCCATTTGCTGCCCTGAAGTGTCTCTGTGCCACCTACACAGCTGAATTCCCACAGCCCACGGGAAGCCAGGCAATGTGATTTCTGGCAGGAGGGGTGGAAAAGGGAGAGGACTTGTTTGCCCTCCCACGCTGCCAACTGCAGCCCAGCTGCTGACACATCCCAGGTGTGCCTGGCAGTGAGCCATGGGATAACGGCAGAAGAAATTGCACCCCGTTTGGCAGCAGCTGGGGCACTGGGGGGCTCTGAGCAGCCTGGCCGCCCGCAGTGGCTCCAGGGTGGCACCTGTTGCTGTTGAGCCTGATCTCGGCAGGGGCTTGCTGCTATTTCTGGAGTGTGCTTGAGGGCAGGAAGGATTAGCATGCCCCAAGTGCAGAAGAGTCAGGCTTGTTATGAACAGAGAGGGCTCAGATTTGCTCAGCAACAGGGTCTGCCCGGGCTGGGAGCATAAAAGGGCTAAGCTGGATTTCCTCAGGCATGGAGGAAGCAGGTCCAGTGCGAGGTGCTCAGAACTCACCACCGGTGAAAGCAGGGACAATAATGGCAAGTTCACAGCAATTTCGAGGTGGCTGAAAAGTGATGTGTAGGGGACAAAAGCTTCTCTGTCTGCATTGAACAAAGTGTCCTGCATCTACGCGGTGCTGGGATCCAAAAGAGACACAGCCCCTAGATGAGGGCTTGAAGGAGGGAAGCAGGAGGAACAGATGCCTCTTCAGAATCAGGGAGGTTGACTGAAAAGGAACAGTTGTTGCACAGAGCAGAAAAACCAACAGAGGAACTTCACAGGAGAGGATTTTCTCGTCCATAGGAGCCAGATCATGTGGTGGCTCCTGTGGATGCCAGAGGAGCTCCAAAGGTGACACTCTTAATAAAGATACACCGGCAGGGCAAGTCCCTGGAAAGCTTTCAAAAGAGTGTTGTTTTCATCCTGCTCAGACAAACATGCCACTTCTCCCTCCTGCAGCTCTGACTCCGACTACAGAGAGGACCCATAAGTTGCTTGTGTCAAGTCCTTAAGCCTCACCTTTGCTTCTTTCCAGGTGGATAGGACAATTTCCACATCTTGCCTCCCATAAGCTGGAAAATGCTGAGGTGTGTGCTCAAAAACGAATGGATGAAACAAGGCACCAATGAGAGGAATTAAGGCAGTGCAGTTGGGCAAAGGAGATAAGGAAGGCACAGGGAGGCTGAAAGCAAAGCAGCCACCCTGAAGCCTCAGGGGAAGGTCATGGTTCTGGTTTTACCCCGTGGTCCTGGTTTTACCCCATTTTGTTCCTCTTCGTAACCAATTCATAGAATGTACTTATGTGATGGATGCACACTGAAAAAAAAAACAATTAGTGGCCAGCACTCTTGCTGCCTTTGAGCCCTGTAGCTCTGAAGCAATGCAATGCTGGTGGGGCAATAAAACCAGCCAGGTTTATCTGCAAGATGCCACTGCAAATGTGTCATGGGAAGGATGTCAGCAGTTGCAGAGCCACAACTGCTATGCTTCAACTTTGGTGCATGGAGAAGTCCAGGGTAATTCTCAGGAGGAAGAGTACAGGCCTGTCCCCAGAATAGCAGTGAACACACATTTCATTAGCTAAGATTTCCCTGTGCTCAATACAGTGTCGATTCTCAGGGCGGTTGGGCACTGATTAGCAATTACAGAATGTACCAGGGCAGCATCTCCACCACACAGCTGGGGACTGCAGGGCAACCAGAGCGATGTTATGTCAACCTGCTGGCTACATCTCCAAGGTTACTTATCACAGGAAAACACTTGCTGGGTAACTTTGAAAGAGGCAAATGTCTTTAAAATCTGGGGTGTTCTCTTTGCTGTGAATTTCCCTTAGCTCAGCAATCTACAGCTGCCTCCTGGAGCAGCTGCTTGAGCAGTACCTCCCTTCCTAAGATTGTTTTGTCTTCTTGCTCTTCTCCTTCTAGTTTGGGATGTAGTTCCTCAAAACCCACACAAACCTCCATTTCTTTGCCACAGGCTGCAGTAGGAGCCTTCCTGCTCAGTGCTGGTCCATGCAAGGCTGGTGAGTACAAACAGTCTCCATCTGTCTGTGAGCACATCTTCCAAGACATTTCATGTCCCCTCCAGCCCGTCCAACGATAGCTCAGGCACTGCTGGTTCCAAACTCCACACATTTGTCCTAAAGAGGGATTATTTGTCCTGGCCATCGGGAGCTTGAGCTTCCAGGTTCAGCCAGACGAGGGTATCAGAGAGCAACGCAAGGTGGGCTTCTCTCCACCGGGCTTCTCACCAGCCTACTCACCTTCGCACCTTCCCATGGCTGGGGAAACGGCCTGTTGAGTGCAGCCTGATGGCTTCCCTGAATGAGTTGGGATCAGTTTCAATTGCGACGTGGCTCTCTGGGTTCGAATCCCGCTCTATTATTAACTTGGCTGAGGAACAGGAAAACCTTGTGCATTTGGCCAGGTCTTGCCTGCTTTGTATATTGCCTTCTTCCTCTGGGACATCAGGTGCCACTCTCAGGAACAGGATACTGGTCTCAGTGCAAAATCCTCCACCCCTCCAAGCCGGTATTGTCCAGAGAGGAACCTCCTGCAGTACCACAGCAGCAAGAGAGTGGTTTCATACCACACATCCAGCAGGGATAGGGCTATGGGAGCCTATAACCATTGATGCTTGGATGCTTAGAGGCTTCAGCAGCTCACTAAGCCCTCCTGGCCTGCCTGCAACACTACTTCTGGCTATGCAAATACTGCATGGAGAATGTTGGCATCTCCAGAAAGTCCAATAAAATATCCTCATCACTACTGATTCCTATCACAGTATCACAGTGTCACCAAGGTTGGAAGAGACCTCAAAGATCATCAAGTCCAGCCCATTACCACAGACCTCAAGACTAGACCATGACACCAAGTGCTACATCCAAACCTGCCTTGAACACCTCCAGGGACAGTGACTCCACCACCTCTCTGGGCAGCCCATTCCAGTAATGAATGACTCTCTCAGTGAAGAACTTTCTCTTCGCCTCGAACCTAAACTTTCCCTGGCGCAGCTTGAGACTGTGACCTCTTGTTCTGGTGCTGGTTGCCTGAGAGAAGAAAGCAACCTCCTCCTGGCCACAACCACCCTTCAGGTAGTTGTAGACAGCAATAAGGTCTCCCCTGAGCCTCCTCTTCACCAGGCTAAACAATCCCAGCTCCCTCAGCCTCTCCTCATTGGGCTAGTGCTCAAGGCCTCTCACCAGCCTTGTGCCCACAGGAATCCTAATGTGCTGATAGGGTATCAATAGGGGTATCTTGAAGAACAGGCACTGACACACACTGTTAATAGTCCATCTTCATTTGTTGCTGTTACACGTGGTGCACACCAACCTTAACTGGTTCTGAACAAGCTTTTCTTCCAGGCTGTGGTTTCGTTCTGCTGATGGTAGAGGCCAGCAGTGGGGCACTACATTGTAGGCCCACGAGGAGCACAGCATAGAGGGGACACTGTACATGCTGGTGCTGCTCACTCATGGAGTGGCAGTTGCCTGATACAGAGCCCCAAAGATGTGTTTGTGCAGCCCCCTGTACACATCCAACATTTCCTTATCTCTTCTAGCTTCCTCAGCTTTACCCTCACTGCTTTGCTTAAATCCATGCTGCAGTCAGGCAAAGATCTGCTACCACCCACCCAGACAGGCAGGGCTCTGCAGCACTGGGTAAGGCCAACAGGGCAGAACCTCATCCCCAGGCAGAGGAAGGGAGTTTATCTCCTGGCTGCTCAGCTCATGCCCTCTTCATCATCTGAATCGCAAGGTTTGGTGCTCTGTTACAACCTGGCATGATGACCTTCCTCCTTCTGATCTGGGCTGCCAGCTGCAGTGTGAAAATGAGATAGTTTTAAATAACCCAAAAGAGAAGAAGAAAAAAAAAAATGATGGAAGATAGAATCTCTGGAGAAGGAGAGAAAGAAGAGAAATTACACTCTTGGTTACAGAACTACTCTTGCAGCTGAGGGATGTCTGGGATGGCAGGGAGATGGGGAAAAAGATGTGAAAAGAAAGACTTCCAAGGAGTCCTGGACTTGGAGATGAAACCCTGAATAGAGCATATTTGATATATAAAATGCCTGCTGCTGCAGGAACCCAGGCTGTTAATTGGATTGACAATCCCTTTGATCTCAGATATGTCTCCTGGATGATTCATGCTGAGACATCCTTCTGACCTTTTGAATATTCAGCTTTTTTGAGGAGAAGCAAACGGGAAGCAACCTTCTTTAACAGACTGAGCAATAAGGCAGTCACTGTAGCAGTCCTCCTCATTTTCTTCAGCATGATGTATCAATATCTGACTAATGAATGTAGTCAATAGCTTAGTAACTTCACTTGCCAAGAGTGTGACCTTACCACCAAAAGATGGTCCCCCATGGACAGTGCTGCCAATCAGGCAAGAGGGCAGGAGCAGGCCTGATGAGAAAAGTGGCAGATGCTCTTCCAAATTGTCATTAAAGGCAACTCCATAAAGTGGATGTTGAGATTAGCTCAACTCAAAGCTGGGGACTGTCCACAGCAGTGAGCTGAATAACAAGGTGAGGAGAAGGCAAACATGCCAGCATCAACCCAGACTTGTGGTGCCTCCTGTGGACTCAGAGCCCTGGATGGAGCACTGCTGCCAGAACAGAAGTTCTCCTGTACATCCCCTATGTAGATAGGTCTCTCAGTGGCTTTGTCACATTGTCCCCTGGCATGGCATTTGGAGCATGAAGCACACTCTCGTGTCTCTAGGAGAGGACCAGGGCACTGGCAGACTTGTCTCTCCTCTTAGCATGTCACAAAATGTTTGTCATAGGAGCTCCTAATGAGCTTCATTAATGTTCCCCTGGGAGAGACTGAGACAAAAGGCTTTAGTAAATAAGTAGAGCTTCTGCCAGGCTGAAGGGGTTTTTGCTTGCAGCAGCTATTTGTCATTCATGGCAAAGTCTGATGCGGGGACTTCTGTAGCAGCTCCTGGGCTGGAAGCATGCCCCTTTCAAGGATGCCGTACCCACACACGTGTTGTCCACTGCCACATCCACACTAGAGCTCACCACATACACACAAGTGTAAATCCAACACCACTCAACACAGCCTCACATAATCCAAGCTTCCAAGCTCCTGGAGACCCTCTTCAGGGTGGTATTAGAGGGGAGAAAAAGGAGTCTGACTCACTCCTGTACCTGCAGCTGAATTTCCCTCCCTACTCAATAGTATGGAATGCAGGTTTGTGTCAGGGCTGGTTTTCCATCTGCTTTTTGGGCTTAATCTCTCCAGGGCAGTGCCTGCTGGAGAAAGCACCCTGACTCTGTCCTGCTGCAGACAAATGTGTGTCTGAAGTGCCCTTCATGCCTGCCTGTAACCTTCATCTGCCACAATCTGGTCCCTCTTGTGCCTGGGGCAGGTAGCAGGGGGTTACAGCCCAGAAAGGAGCAGCAGAGCAGCCAGGGCAGAGGTGCTCAGTCCTTCCCACCCACCCACAGCTTGCATGGTTCACACGAAGGGTCAGGAGTCCCAGCAGAGAGCCCTGCTGCTTTCTGCCAGCATCTGATGGACAAAGATCAAGGTTCACCCATACAGATCTCCCTGCTGTCTTCCATTTCCTTTCCACCTTCAAAAGTTGCAAAGCAAGGAGAAGCAACAGGAGTTCCAAGTGGGAAACTTCCTTCTGTTCCTGGATGCAGAGGACTGAGATTTATCTGTATGCAGAGGACTGAGATGTATCTGTATTCCCTGTTCAACTACAGGGACAAACTTCAGTGAAAGATAATTTCTGTCTTTAGTGACCAACACAGCTGTCAGCAACATAAAATGCTTCTGCCGATGCAAGAGGATTTATAAGCAAAAGGATTGTTTACTACATTAGGAACTGAACCACAGGTCTTTCAGCTTTCCCCATAACTAAATTAAATTGATGTAAGTGATCATTCCCCCACTGACAGGGACTCCCTGAGGGCTCCTCCACAGCAGCTGGGATAGGCACAGACATCTTGAAGTGGAAATCCCAGGAGGGATTAATTTCTGAAGCCACACCACCCACAAAGATACTCCAATGATTAGGTTGGCATGTGAACCCCGGAGAAGGGTCAGAGGAGAGCTAGCACCTCCAGCTTGGCTGTGTAAGGGGAGCAAGCACCCTGACTCCTGCCTTCAGCCAGCCAGCTAGAGAGCATCTCTCCAAGAGCACAGCAGGAACACATGGGTGGGTCATCAGGAGAGCCTAGCAGAGAGACAGACGTGAGTAGCTCTGACAGAAGACAGAGTAGAACAAACTCCCTCAGCTATGACCCTACAGCTCAGGTCGGCCAAGCTGCATTAGAAGCAAACCAAGACCTTACACTTGGGTTGCCAGTGCTGCCTCCTCTATATTCATGCACAGATGAGTCTTTGAATTTTCCATGGCCGGCCTGGATCTACAGCTCTAAGTATTGTGGGAATGTTGTGAAGGAAATGGCAGCTGGGACTTCGTTTTCTGAAGTAGCTCTGCAGGTGAGTACAACAGAAGTGCTGAAAGGGGAGCTCCTAAATCTGACTCAGAAGTAGAAATGGAATATTGTAGGTACAGGAAGAAGGAAGGCTTTATCTTTGCTTTTTGTGTGTTTGGAGTAAAGGGTATTACGTGGGCGTACCTACCACTGGTGTTTTGTGGAACTTATGGTGCCTGTGATGGTTATTCTGGCATTCCTTGGTCCTTCAGAGAAGGTAAGCTTAGAGAGGGGAATGAAAGTAGGGTGGAAGGATATCCAAACAGCTAACTCTTGTATTGGCACCAGTAAAGAAGAGGGGGAAAAAAAAAAAATAAAAAAATTTTGCCCCCCCCGGGAATGTGATGATAAGCAGTGCATCAGGGGGCTGTAGGCTGGCAGCAGGGGTCCTCTTATTAGGAGCCAGAAGTGTTTTCTAGGTGATTTCATTGTCCGTTCAACTCCAGATGCCTTTAGTGAGCCAAAAAACATGCTCAGTAACACCGTGGTGGCTGGAGATGTGCTTGCTGATAGGTGGAAATTTTTTGGAGCCCTCACCCAGCAAGCAGTCTCTGGGAGCAACTTTGTTCTTGAATCACCAATGCATGACTGGCTGTGGTCTTGAGCCACTTCTGGTTCTGAAAAAACCCTACTCCTTGGCATACAAAGCTCCCTGGGGTATCTTGCCTGTACCTAGTCTGAGAGAAGAAGAAAAAGTTTCAATTTGCAATTACAATGATGGAGGCTGAAAGCAAAGGGCAGATAATGTATTCAAACCCAACTCATGGCACAGTGCTCTGGGTTAACTGAGCTGGCCAGGTAGCTCCTAAGTGAAGCACTAGGTCCTTTCTTTGACCATTTCTTACTTTGCCTCAGTTTCTTCTCATCTTCAGGTTTTAAGGGTAATAAGGGACATGTATCTGGTGTTGTGATGGCCAGGAGGAGCCTTTGCTTCCAGAACTTGTTGCTAGGGAAGCTGGCAATGTGGTGGTGACTTTTCATTTGCTGTAAAACAGGATTTTGTGTTCAAAGCCTTGGGGGAGATAATGGGACAAGAACAAAAAAGAGGCTTTGACATTAAATCATTAATTGCAACATAATCATGAGAAGTGTGTTCTTGGCTGCCTGATCCACTCCTCTGATGAGAAACTGTAATCCTACCTTCCTCCAAGAATTTTTCACACAGACATCACAGCAGAATCTTTCCTCAGCTGGAAAGATTCCTCCTGCTTTTTCATAAAAAGCACTGAATGTGTTTGCCTTGCCTCTGTTTTAAGACACTCCCTGTTCCTCTCTTCCATGTTTCCCCCCCTGTTATTCTGATCAGGCAAAGCCTCATCTGCAGTACATCCAGGTGCTGCTGTCTCTGTGTGGACAGGCTGTGCTGGACCCAAAGCCCAGCTGCCCATGGAGAGGTGTCTGTGGTCAGTTTAGCTCATGCTACTTAAAACGAGGAGAATGGTAATCTATATCAGTAATTAAGAAGATAAAAAGTGATGTAGTTCCATAAATAGCTCTCAAGAAAGATCAGATCCAGTCATCACTGCCTTTATTCTGGTGCGATGGGTCAGAGCTGGGCTAGACATCCCAGAGTGTGAAAGCTTAAGGGTTTCAGCCTCTTGGCAGACTTGAGATCAAGACCCAAAGTTTCAGGTGTGTGCTTTGGCAGGTTAGAACCCAGCTGCTTAGCCTGTTTGTGTGTGACCAACACACAAAGGCTGTTTCACTGCACGTAGGGAAGTCTCCATGTGTAGACGCAGCTCACTTCCCTTCTCACCCTGGCTGCCTCTCTCTGTGGGAGAAGAGAACAGCTCAGCTTTGCAAGACAGCTTTCCAGGAGAAACCCTAACCCCACCTCTGTCCCTGGGGTTGGGCAAACCTTGAAGTGTGCAACTGGATCCACAACCTGCAGGTGGAATTGCACAGAGGGTGCCAAAAATAAACCCAGAGTCCAAGCTGGAGCTGTGTGTGATGAGGGCTCAGAAAGCCACTTTCTCATCCAGGCTTTCCACTAAATCCACAACTTTCCATGTGCCCTGCTTCAGCAGACCTCATTTGACATGCTGGGAGCTCAGAGGGGAGGGGGGCACCAAGCAAGAGGACTCTGTTTCCTAAAATAGCCCTGACAGGTGCCCTTAATATCCTGGTATGATTGTGACACTGCCAAGTGAGGGCCATTAGAGATCCCAAAATGGACTTCAACTTGTTGCTTCTAACCCTGGACCTTTAGGTCACTTTCATTTGTCCATCTTCTACCAGGCACAGAGACCTGAGAGCAGAAACATGCCCATGCCCACACATACACAGCAATCATCTCTCTGTTAATGCAGGTAGCTGTGGGTTGAGGGGAGCGTGCCGTAAGTCCCTATCCCCTGGCATGTTGCCAGGCCCTCCTGATCAGGCAGCCCCAAGAAATGCTGGTCCCCCTGATGATCTTGCTGAGTCACAATCTCTCTTCCCTCTGCTGCTTCTCATGGGGTTTCCATGCTTTGTTAGGTCAGTGATTTTCTCCCTGAGTCTCTGATTTCATATCTTCTTTTTAAACTGTCACTAGCAGCAACTCAGCAATTTCACTCTTGTGTTCTCTCCTTGTTTTGCTCCCCTTTCTCACAAGTTTAAACTTGTGTAGCCAAGCCCTTGTGCTGTCTCACTTAAGAGACAAATGCAATGAAAGCTCTGAGTACAGCTATGGCCCAGCTCATCTCTAGCTGTTGCCCAGATGTGTGCAGCAATCGCATCCTGTTGGTCCTGTGTGGCCAGATGTAGACTTTTCCTGTGGAGGCTGGAACTCTGTGGTGAATGGACAGTATGTGGATGGACAGACTCCTGATACACTACCGTAAGGCAAAACTCCACAGTGCATAGGGTTTTCTTCCTAGCACTGCCAAGAGGATGTTGGAAACATCAGCTAAACCACCTTATTCTGCACTTTGTCTTCTGACTTCCTCTGTAAACACATAAAGTTCTCTCCAGGACAAGCAGCAGGTTTTGTAATTATTATTCTCCCAGTCTGACAGAGCCTTAGGGATGTCATCCACAGAGAGGTGCTTTGGAATAATCTCCCTTACCAAGACCCATTCTGGCCCCTGTCCTCCAGACTGTGGTTTCTAAGCACGGTCAGGTCAGATTGCAGGAGCTGCTCACTTTCTGATGGCTGTTGGGGAGAGGGCTCTGGAGATGATGGTGGGGCATGAAATATATGCTTTCTAATTAAGCAGGAGTATGTGAATCCTTCAGAGACAGAAGGTTTTCGTTATTAAAAGGCAAGAGGGTAATTCTTCATTTGCAAACTGACACAGTACTCTGCAAGGCAAAAAAATTAATAATAAAAAAAAATACCAGCAAGGTAAATGAACATAACCCACCCAACGTCAAAACAGTAAATCCAATCAAGCTTTCCTGTTAAATGCAGGCTTTGAAGAACGTTGTATTTAATCATTAACAGTCCTGAATCGATATGAATAATCTGAAGTGACTTTGAGCAGCAGGAGCAGTTTATGTTTACAAAGAGATGAATATTGACAAAGCCTTTGCAAGGGCAGCCCGAGTGCTGCAAAGCCCATTCCTACCATGGCCTGTCCATGGAGCTGGTGGCAGAAGACACAGGCCACTGGACAAGGGTCCCCACAGTCTACCAGCTGAATGAAGGGAGAAAAAGTGCATTGAAAATATGTAGGAGCCTCTTCTCTGCTGAATGCGGACTCAGCCTGTGCTGCTGTGTAGGAAAGCCCTACACAGGTTGTTTCCTCTTCCTGCTGCTGCAGTAGCTGGTAACAGACATCCACATTCACACCACCATCCAAAGTCAGACAATGCTTTCCTTATCCTGCTGCAGGCTCAGCTCCTGAGATCAGGGCAGTTACCTCCTCTGCACACGCTGCTCACGCCATGCTGGCAAGGAGATAATTTAAGGCAGACTTGTCATGGTGGAACTGTGCAATGAGCAAGATAACAAGTTTACTAGTGCAATTTAATTAGCATTTGTAGGTTTAGAGTATCCCAACTGCCTTCAGCCTTATCTTTTCAGTGCCAAAAGGAAAAGTCCCAGGGCGTTAGAGTGATGCTGCCTTGAATCATTTGGTGGGTGGATGTTGGTGGGTGTGTGAATCACAGAACTCGTAATTGCAGCCCCCGCTTGAACAGGCAGCTGCTGAAGCTTTTGTTCAGTTCAGTTTGCTGTCCTGTTTCTCTTCGCCTGGCCCTTTGACAGTGGTTATTCATTAAAGTGATTTTTATCTGGGCACTTTGAGAGACCTGTTGCCTTTGGCTCTGGGATGCCAGTAATTTCTTAATGAATTCTGGTGAATTTCCCCCGGGGTGGAAATGAACAAAAGAGTTGTGAGGGGAGAGGATGATTTCCAGTTTCTGGGAACGCTTTACAAGCAACTCAGATGATTAAAAAGGCAAGGATGCTCTTTTAATAACAGGGTTTATCAGGATCCAGGCAATTAATTTCAAAGAAAAAGAAGCCATCTTGTTAAAGTGGTCACCTCTTCCCTGTTCAGCTTCTCTTCAGCTTCACCATACCTCACAGCTTCAAAGGGTCAACACTTATGGGGTTAGTGGGGGGAACAGAAGAGCTCTCCAATTCCCACACAGGCTTTATGGGGCAACAGCTGTTGTTCCTGTCATACCACAGCCTGCTGGCCCCTCCTGCCTGAGGCAGCCTTTGTGAAGGGTTTTTGGAAATGCAAAGAAATGTCTCAACAGAGAGCAGATGTGATGGTCAAGATGAAGAGCTCACCTTGGTGCTGCTGGCTCGAAAGTGCGGCTCAGCACTCCCCGGTGGCAGCCACCACCTGAGCCATGACCACACTGGCACACCACAAGTATTGCAATCTTCCTCTGGGACAAAGATGCATTGCCCACTATCCGAGGGGAGGTGATTGCACCTGCAAAACGTGGTATCAGCACCACGGCTACACCAGGTAGCATGTTGCCATATGAGCAGTTCAGAGCCACTAATGACTTGCAAGAGTTTTCCACTACAGCTCCCAGATCTCTTCCCTCCCCAGTACCATGCATGGCTGTGGTGTTGCCCTGTTGCCTCGCACAGGGACCAGAACCAACTGCTTTCTCTCCTGACTTCTGTGATTTCTTTGACTTCCTTTTCTCTGCACAGTTCCTTCCCCTCCGTATTTCAGACATGGGGGTGGGGGGGAAACAAAATACAAACCAAACCCTGTATTCCCTGGTGAAAAGAGTAAAACAAATAAATAAATAACTGACTCCTACTCAATATCATTACTTTGGCACAGCTTGGGCAATTTAGTTCTCCCACACAGACATCTCCCAGCCAGCCACTGTCAGTGATGAGGTTGAAGATGGATTTGCCACCAAAAA